>JALPBZ010000187.1:0-39234 GCA_026538355.1 Cryptococcus sp. GC_Crypt_5
GGTCATCGCCTTTCCGTCCTCGCCGACACCGAATCCAGGCCATGTTAATGGTGATGATAACGTCCAGCGAACGGGGACATAGCCCGCATTGGTGCATTGGTCACCTGGTTGATACAGTAGTCGCTCGGGAGGCGTTGATTACGACAACCGCACAGAGTCAGCGACTTATGCTCGATCATCGACCTGCGCGCGCTTCGCCGGCACAGTTGTGCAACAGAAAGCAGCTACACGATCCCTGATGTGCATGAGCGTATGCATGGAGTCAAGACTCTCCTTCGAGGCCGGGGAATAGATATACGGGGTATACAGCTAGTAAATCTTAGACTATCCTAACGTCATACACACTAAATCCACTCGTACGTAGCTTTGCAATGACAGTCAAGCCACATCTCAACTGAGAACATGATCCTCTGTGGACCCCACGCCATTTACGCGTCCTGGGAATCTGAAATGCATTTTGAGCTCGCCGAGATCCAACGGCAGAGGCGACGCGAGCGGTGCCGGGGCCGAGTTCGATCTTGATTCATATTGGCTAATCCCACTCGAATGATCGGAAACCTTTGATGTGTAGCTCGAGTCGAGAAAGACAGAAGTCGATTGCTCTGAGGTACCTTTCACGCCTACTGGCATCGTAGCACTATCGTCCACCTCGTCGTCGGATACAACATTCGCAGAGCCAGGTTCGTCCTTGTTCAGCTGAGCAATATCATCCCTGTCGAGCAATTCGGCCTGCGACCGCGTCCTCCAATCCAATGACGAAGTCATGGTGGACGCAGAGCGGTCCGAGGGCTGAGCCTGCTCATGAGGAAAAACGCTTCCTTCTCCGCCATGTCTGCCGTTTGGCAGATCTTGATCTCGATCCGGAGTCGTATCCTCTTCGGCATCACGATCTGCACACTGGACGGAACCCTCTTTCATCCTCCGAATGACGCCAATGACGCCCCGGAGCTCATCGACCACTTGACCGCCTTTCCTCCTTAGCTCCTTCTCGCCCTGCCCTTTATCATTGTCATTAGGTTTATTGGCGTCGACTTGCTGGTCCATTAATTGATTCAACGTCAATCCCTGTTCTCGAGCGGTCTTGGTGAGAGCGATACGCTCTGCTCTGCTCATGTTGCCCAAAGCTGTCTTGCGGTCGTCCACTGGCGGGAGTGAGAGGGACTCGAATACCGTATCCTTCCCTGGAGGGGGCAAGAGTTCCGAGGCGAAACCATCTTCGCGGTCGATAGATGCGTGTCTTTGGTCTCCGTCGTCGGAAACAGGGTGATCCGTTTCGAGAGATGTATTCCCATCTGTTTCCCACGCCTTCATAAACTCCGGTACATCATCGACCTCTTCGTGGCCCTGATCGGACGGGATGTCTTGTCCCGCAGCCTGCGGCAGGATGTCATCCGACGCAGCAGTTATCGCGAGCCGCGTGACGACCTCCTTCCCCCTCTCCCATCCACGCACCATCTCCCCAATCTTCTCCCTCACACCAGCCCATCGATCCACTAGCTCCGGCCTCTCGTCATCCGCAAGCGCTTTCCGTATAGCTCCCATGCCACTCCACGCTTGTACCATAGCTGCACTGAGCGAATCCAGGTGGGAGAGCAGTACCGCTTCGTCAGGTGTTCTGGGCGCAAAATCTTTCGCGGTGTCGAATAACGGTGAATGGGCGAATATCGAACTCATCGAGTCCCAATTCTCGGTGTGGAGCGTGGTGGACCTATCTGAAACTCCTTGGAGAACTTCTCTGGCCAGCTCTTGCTTCTCCGCCTCCTGCAGCACGCTGTCCAGAGTCTCTCGCTCCGCTTTCACTTGCTCTGTGAGACTGTTCAACGCAGTCTGCACATCATCCCAATAGGTCGAGCCTTGAGTCTGGCCAAACTTCATACCGAGCAAGCAACACGCTAATCGACGACGCTTGAGATGTATCCCGAGACAGCTTGCTTTGAGTGCCGGCGTGGTAAGAGGGCTGACCGATTCGACCCGCCGAAGCCGTTGAGCTGGTACTGGTGATCCTGGCGGGTTGCTGACACTCGACATGGACGACCGTTTGTCTGGAGGAAACGGGCTCGGAGGACCGAGACTGATGCTATTCCTCATCGACGAACGACGAGATCTTGATCCTGTCGCAGACGCAGAACGCAGAGCTTGAAGATCTGAGAATGGCATGGATTGTGTTCTGCTTAATCCAGCTGTCAAGGAATTCTGCGAATCGTCGGATGACGGGTAATAAGGCATATTCTGCAGACTCCTTCGTTTCGGGTTGGGCATCGGACTCAACGATAAAGACGCTCGCAACGGGGCTGAAGGGAGGTCATGTTCGAATGGTGATGGCAGTAGAGGACTTTCCGGGCCCTTGAACGACGTTGCAAGACGAAGTGGTATCATTCCGCTGTTGGAAGACAGGTTGGACCATCGTCTGGCCAGAGGTGAGGAGACTCGCTTGAAAGGAGAAGCGGACGACGGCGGCGCGCGCAAGGCGATTCGCGAAGGGGCAATGGGTGTGACTGGGGTGGCAACGTCGTGCACATCTCTCTGGGGTAGACCAAAGCTCTTGTCGTCCTCTGAGCTGCTGGAAGCAAAGCTTTCTTCGGCCTCTTCGTCCGCTTCGGTGATCCGTCTCTCGTGCTGAGGCCGTCTGACCTTGTCAATCTGGACAGCCTTCCGCGCTGTTGCTAGATTGTTCTCGTCACGACTCCGCATCTGCTCGATGCTGGCACGCTTGGAAAGACGCGGTGTGCGCGTTGGCATCGATGTGAATCGGTCCTCTGGCGAAGTTAGGTCTTGGGAGTACTCAGATTGTGTTCGCTGATGGAAGGTGGAATTAGGCACGGCACGAGGTGGTTGCGACGCGAGCTGGTCTGACTGGTTTTCCGGCGAAGGGGTAGATGATGGTCTATGACGCAAATGGGGTCGTCGTGGACTGGGCACTCTGGCGCCTCCTGGCGAAGTGAGGAACTCTTCCTCACTCTCGCTAGCGATCTGCGGGCGAGTTCGACGAGAGTAAAAGAAACTGCCTACGACAGGTATATCGTACATCTCGCCCAGAACACCGAGCTCCTTTCGATCGGCCATTTGCAGCAATGTGGACGTCGCACTTGCCAGATGGTCAGTCATCTCACCGGTGAGCCGATGTAGACTGATTCGGAGTGAGTGGTGAGTGGCGAGCAACTCGTGTGGTCGCAAGATCGTCAAAGCGGTGGTAAGAGCGGTGTCCATCGAATGCGACTGGGCGATAAAGTCGGTGAGAGAGCTGAGAGCCCGTGATCGCGATGTGTCGATCTGTGTCGAGGGCACTTGGGCTGGCGGAGATGCCTGAATGGTTCGGCCGGCATCAGCTAGATCTTCATGTCAAGTGCATGATAACGACTTCAACTCACAGGAAGCTTGGCAGGATACAGATACCATGTCATACCTCCACCGGCTGATAGCAGCAGAATAATGGACGCCCATAAGCCTAATGCAATCCCTATGCCAAAGAGCAGAGCTGCCGCAGCCAAGGAGATATCCCATCGAGCCTTTGCCTTTTCCACCCATTTCGTCCATTCTACGTCGATCCGGCGACCCGGATCTCCGTTTTGATCTATCACTACACTGTCCGTTGCAGGTGCCTCGCCTTCGCTCCCGAGTCCAGCGACAAAGTCCTTCTCCAGAAGACCGGACGAGCATATAAGGTATTTGAACCTTTCTGCAAACGCGTCGTTCTGATCCGGGTTCGGGACGACATCTCCCTCACCTGGCGTAGCCTGCGAGGTAGGCGGTGACGGCTGCGATGGCGCCGGCGATGTACTTGGGCCCGAGACGTTGGGCAGAATACCTGTCCAGCCCTTCGCGCTCGCTTGTCTCCGCTTCTGCATCCGGGAGTGAGCACTGTCGTTCTTTGAGCTGGGCGACATCGAGTTGTTATTGACCAGTGTCTGTACGAGTACCATATCAGTACATATCAATATTGAAATGGAGATACACGCGAGTCAGACATAGGAAGGGAAGGGCAGAAGTAATAGCGGCGACGTACGGTATCTCCTGAACCTGAACCAGCACCTGACCCATCACTGGGGTATTCATCCGAGACATGCTCGCCGCCCAGGTGGAGGTGGTCTGCTTCCTCGAGCTGTAATGTAGAGGAAGATGGTCGATTCTCCTCTTGATCTGGTATGATAACGGACCAGTCAGCTACATCACATCAGTCTGTATGACTATGTGATAGGCGCTCACCACGGAAGTACTCGTCTAACGGACCGGCATTTAGCACCGAAGTAGCCATGGTGATCGACCTGCAGCCATTGAGCCCACGAGCGTTGTAGCCTTTCGGACACAAGCGCTGTTGTTGGAGTCTGCTAGCTGAAGGTGCAGGAGCGTGGCACTGAGGGAACCTCTGTCTGCTCTATGCACTTGAGGTACTATGTACAGATACAATTGACACTGATGAGTCCTCCGACCATGGACAATGAGCGAATGATGAATCGCTTCGACCACAACCAGTGACGCAAAGTTAGGCACGTGCACGCGGTGTTTTTGTTACGTAAGGAGACCATACGCGTTCGGTGCGTTTGATGATATTTGGTTCCTCTGCAATTTCAGCTTCCAGCTTCCAGCAATCAGCTTTGATCGTCTCCTGGTCCAGCCCTATCAGCTAGCAGAGCAGACAGTGGGCTACGCGAGATGAGCGGGACGAGGCTTGTGCCCCTCCCTCCGCCCACACCGCCATCAGACCTTATAGCCGCCTCTCTGTTCCTGCCGTTGCACGCCGTGGGCGAGGAGCATCGCAGCCGGAAATTGCGCTTGGTGGGACAGTACGTCGGCGCTCTCACTCCACTCTCCATCTCTACTTACCATATGACAAGACCCGTGGCTGATTTTTGGTGTAAAGAATACTAGCGTTCCACGCAGAAACGTCTCTGTTGCTCGTCACCGCCCCTCCGCAAACCCCGATCCCTGGAAATCCGTATCCGACCTTACTAGTGGACATCTCAGTCCCCCTATTAGGTCAGAGTCCAAGTGCCAGAGATATATCTTCGGCCCAAGATGGTTTCTACTCCCGACATCCATCCACAAGCAACAGCCAAAAGCAGCTGGAGGGCGGTGCGAAGAATGAGTTTGTGAATCGGCAGTCGCTCAGTCTTCAGAGGGGCGAGTGGGTCTGTGTAGTGGGTTGGCTCGAGGGAGATGGCGCCAAGCTTGTCAGAAAGGTGTGTCCCGTGTCTCGTGTATCCTCATCGTCGACATGTACGATGCGATCAAGCGGACTGATACTGACCTCTACACTAGTTCAAGATGTCGGCTACGTACGATAAACCGCTACCGATCATCCTCGAAGCCATACACATCGCACCGTCTCGCGAGCCACCCATTAGCGCGACATACAGATCCGACTTGGCATCCCAGCAGACAGATGGAGTCGAGTCTATTCTTGATCATGCGCAGTCACCGCGAGAGCGAGAACGAGCCATCGGACATCTCAGCAGACGCCAAGTGATGCAGAATGATCCTGACAGCACCCCTCGACCAAAGCGAGCCCGACAGATTGGTTGAGGCTCTGTCTAGACATGCCTCATAGTGACAATCGGCTCATTGCCCGCATTTAAGCACGATCGGCATGCAGCAAAACACGTACGGGACTAGCCGATTGAAGCGTATGGAAGGTACATGTCATCGTAAATTGCGCAGTGCCTATTGGACTGACGCAAACACGTCTCTTCATCCAGCGTCAATCACTGCTCCCCAACTCGCTTCACCTCCACTCCGCCGCCTTTGGCTGGTACACCTCCTGCGCCAATTTTCGGTGGAAGAACAAGCACACGCGTGTTTCTTCGCCAGAACGCCACGATGGTCGCAGCGAGGGAGGCAGGATTGTCCTGATAACGCACGCGAGAATCAGCACAATATTCAGCAGAACCAGCTTCGATGGTGCTCGATGTTGTCGCATTGGGTGAAGCAGCGTCGCCACGTACCTCGTGCAGATGATGTCCTGAATCCGGCATCACCTCGAGCTGGAACTTGCCTTGCCTGCGACAACGCTATCAGTATGCTACTAGGATGCTACTCATGTCAAGCTCACATCTGCCCAACCATCAACTCTTTATCCAGCCTCTCCTGTCCGGCGAGGACTAGCATTCTCGCGCATTTAGCAGCTAAGAATCTCCCGCTGAGACCCTTGTACCATTCTGCATTACCATCATATACGTCAGCTGCAGGCTTCACCGCCACGTCGAAGCCTGTGAGAGGTGGGAGAGACTCACCTTCCCAGTACGGCTCGGTGGCCAGGAGATCTGTACGCCACACTTGTTTCCCGCCCGGTCCGGGATCGTTATCCTGCGTTTGGGATTGTTTGGGATCGGGAACGATGATGGATGGTACTGATACACGAGCAGAGTCTGAGTTTCGTATTGAGTGAGATGACAGGCTTGAACCAGGCACGATCAGCGTCGTTCTTGATTTAGCTTGGCAGGATGGTACAGACGCAGAGGACTGTGACGACTCACTGCCAGTGTATAGCATCGATGACAGAGCGGAAGGATGATGGCCGCTGGCCCAAGATCGACTTCATGAGAGGTAGAGCCTCGACAGCCGTACCTATTCGTCAAGTGTCATTAGCTCGGACAGCGTCGAATTTCACGGACACAAATCACGGAGACGACTGACGTACCCTCAACAACGTCCAGCACTATCACACCAGGAACTGTATATCCCTTTTGCTGAAGTATCGGCGCTGCATCGAGGATTGGTGCGGCGCCCATCGAATGGCCGAGCAACTAATAGTCGATGACAATTAGCGCTACAGCTGGGTCAAGCTGATACAGCGGTGGCGGACGTACCACAAAGGAAGGCGCAGTCTTGGGTTCTGGGAAGAGATGTTCGACCAATCCCAGCAAATCCGCCAACAGCGTCTGTAGAGACAGATCCAACTCGGCGTCCCTCGGCCCGTCCGTTCGCGTCTTGCCTACAGAAGAGGCACATCAGTCTGGCCCAATACCCGAAACTTTCGAAGAGTAGACGAACCATGCCCTCTACAGTCGAACGCTATGATTCCCATCTCGCCCCCGCTCTTGCTCTTTACCTCTTTCGCTAAAGGGGCGAAACTCAAGCCCGATGCTCCACCGCCATGATGACAGAGAAGATACGTTTCTTTCCCCTTTCCTCCATTGCCATTCGAGGCAGAGGAAGTCGACGCAGAGGACGCAGAAGAGGTAGCAGAAGAGGACGAGGAAGGGGGGCTGAGGTAGACCCGGTACGTATTTGGCGAAGAGGGCGGCTGCACTTCCAGCGCCTGTGAGAAGAACGCGGATGCTGAGAGGGGGGTCAGGTCGCTTCCCCCGAATCTGGTTGGGGCCGGTAGGCTGAATTCAGTTCCTCAGCTATTATCATTGCCGGCTTCAGGAAGGTATAATGTAGCTGAGCTCAAAGACTCACGCTTGGCCTAGATCACCGAGGGAATCCCCCTCGTCATCCTCCTCGTCGAGCTCTTCGGTCGTCTCGTCCGCCCACGGCGCGCGTGTCGGAGGGAGATTCGGTAGCTTATTCAGCATAGCTTTCCTGAACCTGTCTGACATGGTCGCTGTCTTCTCAAGATACTTTCTGTCCGCTTCTGACTTCGTGTAAGACAATGTCAGATGGGCACTGATGGGTGATTGAGGTAGGAGCAACGAGGTGGAGGGCGAGATTATCCGTTGTGTCATGGCGGAGATAGCGCTGATCTCCGTTGCGAATACCCGCTCACCGTCATAAGCTTCATGTTTGTCAGTCCGCAGCTGGTTGTCACTATCGCTACTATCACTCTCACAGTCATCTCGCTTCGGCGTCATCGCTTTCATACTATATTATTGACAGCGGCAGAAAGCACAGCAAATTATAATCTCATCCGCGCATCGTCTTCGCAGGACATCACTTAGATCTCTCGCCTACTCCTGCACTCCGACTAGTACTCCCTGCGACACTTTGTTATTGTTTACATTGCTCGACTTCACGTGCCTCGCATCTCGCTCGCTGGACAACTTTTGGTCTTTCTCATGTTATAATCTCGACTTCTCGACTTCTCTATACTGCTGTCACCCGGGCTCCCGCCAAAAAGATGTCCCACCCCCCGCGTCTGTCGCTTCGCGCACCACCACATCTACCGTTCGTCCAGGGCTTTCCGGGTATCGGCGCAGGCACATCATCCAATCCCAATTCGAATCGGAAAGCTGCAGCAGTCCACGGAACGCTCGAAGTGCGTATTGGCCAAGCGCCCGTGAAGGCCAAATGGGTCAGAGTGGAACTACGCAAATTCGAGTCTCTTCCCCCCGGTTTCCCCAACTCTGTAGTTTCGAGCGAAGCGACCTGGGAACATGTGGGATCGATCCAGACGCTCTGGCAGCCCGCGCAAGGCAAGGAATGGGACACGATCGAGACGGCCGACTTCAAATTCTACGTGCCTCTCCCAGAAGATATCCCGCCTAGTGTCGAATTGCCTCGAACATCGGGCGTGAGATATGAGCTGGTCGCAGCGTTGTGTTATCGCCAGAAAGGGGGAGTTTTCAAAAAAGAGTCTTCGCCTATAGTCAAAGTCGCGGAGTCTTTACGCATAACGAAACACGAGTTACACTCCGCTTGGCCAATCTACAACGTCCCGGACACAAGGACCATTCAATCCGCCAACGGCCAAATCAACCTGACTGTCTCGAGACCCTCGTCAGCTTTAGCCGCAGGCGACCATCTGCAGCTCACAGCTACCCTCAAATCCGCTCGCCCGCAATCGTTCAAGCTCCGAGGGTTCGAGTGCACACTCTACGAAATCGTTACTGCCATCCCTCTTCCTCCCGATGCAACACAATCCAAATCATCTAAAAAGCATAAAGCTCCTCCGGCACCAGTCAGCAAGTCCCGACCCGTCGCAACCATCCGGGAGCCAGTGGACGATACAGTGGTCATGGGAGGCGAGCGGAGTAGTCGGATTGATCTGCCGGTGGAGAATGCTCTGGTCAGCGTCAGGACTGCGAGAACCCTTCAGGTGTCTTACGAGCTGGAAGTGAAAGCTGTCACGGATGGGTTGCCAGAAAAGGTGGTCATGGGCGGTATTAAATATACGGTGGGCCCGTTCATGCGTAGCCACGCTCAGCAGGCAGTCCGGTGAGTCATGACTAAAAAGCACCACGTTTCACTGCTCACTCTTGTCGGTTCCTTACCGCAGAGACATTGGCTATGTCGAATCGTTATGCCCAAACCAGATCGATCCTAGTCAATCATCCACATCTTTCCAGTCGAACGGCGCATCACCGTCCACTCGTAACGATGTCAACTTGCAATCCAACAACTATTCGCCCCGTACTTCCTCATACATCTCACAGAGTCCGTCACCCCGTCCTGCCCAGGCTCCAAATGTGCAAGGCTTCACACCGAGAGATGGCTATCGTCGGCAATCATCCGCTACGTCTGTAACGACGGAGACCACGGCGACCAGTGCAGCGCACGACTTTGGTGTTCACCCTTCTCAGCCTAATGGCAGAGCATACGCCACGATGCCTGTTCAGCAGAGACGAGGAGACGTTGCGTTCCCTAATCCTCAACCTGCTCGACCAAGAAGTACAGACGTCACAGCTACTTCGCCCGTAGGATCCGCTTCGATCGCAGATCGGTACGCGCACAGTGAGACGGGTCACGGGGACGATAGGTCCACAAGATACTCGATTGGCACGACCGCTACTTTCGGACAATGGGACAGGGGCCTCAAAGATGCAATGAACCCGAACAGGGACGAGGCGTACCAAAATGGGGCTGGTAGCGAGTTGGGAGTGAGTCTTCAGCTAAGTGCTATACTTCTTCTGGATCAACACCATGCTCACTGTATTTCCCTTCACAGTCACAAGTCACAGCCAGAGCTCCGTCCACGATCCACGCGTCCTCATCCCCGACTCAAGCGCGGACACCCGCCACAACCGGTAGTGCCGGTCCATCTCGCGCCAACTCATTCCGTCGTCCGCCTTCGTCGTTCCAGTTCCTCACAGCAGAGCAAGAAAAGCGCCGTCAGAAGGAACTGTACGACGCCGCTCGGGCTCGAGCTGCGAACACTCAACAGGCCTCGGGCGCATCGCTTGTTCGACTCGGGATGGCCGAATCGTCGTCGAGTAGCGCCTCTGGACTGAGACCGAGTCCGAATGCAGATGGGGACCTTCCTCCTCCACCAGAGTACGCGCCGCCTGTCCCAGAGTTGCCAGGAGGGAAGTACGTGCCCCCTTCCAAACCCCTGGAAGAGTATACTACGCCCAAATCGGCGCCGACTTCGCCTAAGAACGGCTCTTCGGCTAGGCTCAGCAGCGCACCGAGTCCTGCTGAGTCTATGACACCGTCAACCTCTTCGCCCGTCATCAAGGACACGAGCTATATGTCTGCGTCAGACGAAAAAGAGGCACAACGGCAGAGGTATGAAAGGGCGTCTCGCGGAGTTGCTTCTGCTTCCGCCGGCTCGACGAGCGGGCATAACCGAGGGTTCTCGGAGGATAGTACGCCCGCTTCACCTGCCGCGAAGCAAGACTCTGGAGTCTCATCCCCGTCGTTGAAATCAGCTCAATCGAGCGTTCCGATCGGCACCGTCGCCCCTGCGCCTGCTCCTGGTGAAAAGCCGATCCCCTACGAAGCCATCTTCCCGAACTCCGAGCCCACAGCCGGTCCAAGTACGTCAGCCAGCAATGGCAATGGTGCTAGTGCGCCCAACAGCGCTCGATCAGTGACTCAGCCCGGCGCTGTAAACGAGAAGGAGCAGATGAGGAGATACTATGAGGCTCAGGAGCGTGTTACCCAAGCTCGCCAACCTAGTAATGGCGACACCGGTGCTATGGAAGGACAAGCGAGTCCTTCACGAGCGGAATCGTCCAACCCCAATGGGACGGGGATGCGCACGCCGACAAGGCATATGTCGACTGCACCATCAAGCCCGAGCCCTGTTAATGAGAAAGAGCAAATGCGTCGGTTCTACGAGGCGCAAGAGCGAGTTGCCCAAGCGAGAAACAGGACGTCTGCGGGAACCGGATCCGGCAGCATGGGCGGCTCTCCGAACGCAAATGCTGTCGCAGGCTCGTCGGCGGTTCCAGCAGCAAGTGAATCTCCCGTTCGAAGCAGGACGTTGATGGGAGGATCGATGAGTCCCAGTCCAGTCAACGAGAAGGAACAGATGAGGCGATATTACGAAGCTCGGGATCGCGTGGAGCGCGCAGCCCGTCGAGAATCAGGCATGGGGTCCGTATCTGCCTCTGCCTCTGCTTCTGGATCGATGAACAACACGCCTCTAGCATCGCCGTCAAAGATGGGACCCTCGGCCGCTGGCTCGAGTACTTCGGCTGGCTTTGCGCCAGTGCGAAACGGACAAGGCTCATCGGCGTCGGACGAGAAGGCGCAGATGAAGAAATACTACGCGGCGATGGACGCTGTGGAGCGAGCACGAGGTGGTGGCGGTGGTAGTGGTGGTGGTGGCGGGTCCAACCCAGCTGGCCCTGCTGGCTCAAGTAACTTCAGTCAACCTTCCTCCCCGACGGTATCGACGCCAGGAGCGACTGTACCCCTTGCCCCGGCACTACCATTGGACCTTCCCTCATTCGAACAAGCCACTGCCAAATCGCCCAGCTGGAGCTCGCCTTCCACTCCGCAACTCAATGGCCTGAGGCAATCTTCTTCTGGACCCAGCCCCAGCCCCTTTGCTTCTGCAGAGCAAGAAAAGGAGGTTATGCGAAAGCGCTACGAGGACGCTCGATCTGCTATTGCCACGCAGACTCAAGCGGGATCAGTACCGTCAACGCCCCCCATGACTTCTAGCCCATCAGCATTCGCGTCCGTGCTGGATTCGCCATTAAATCGAGACCCGACGGTCAAAGCTGGTAAATCCCGCGCGGCGACCTCCGTACCTCAGAGTCCCACGACGCCACGGTCATACTTCGGCCACAGTACAAATACCTCGCCGCCGAGCGCCACGACAGCAAATGGAGATACTGGAGGAGGAGGAGGAGCACCGCCTCCGCCCTTACCCGCGCGACCGCCCAAGGATTATATCAACCTCCTATCGCCTGTCGGTGAATAGTTGCGCCAATATGACATATGTAATCTTGTGTGTGTGACAACGACGAGTCTTAGTTGGGTGGGATCAGATTCTGCGGCGGATATGTTGCTGTTGATAATTAGAGATGTTCACGCCGTTCTTGTCATCTTGATGATACGGAAATCGGATCTCAAGACAGTATTGCTCTCACATATCTAGATGCATGAGATCATATACACGTGCAGTCACAGAATGGTATAGTTGACTGAGCTCTATCGCTTTGTGCCCAAATATCAATAGCCATGCTGTACTGATGTCGAATGCTGTACAGTGCAGCACGGTACGTTTTGTTTTTGCATGTGACTCAACTCTCATATCCGTACGTATCGCTGCGGGCGGCCGGCTGCAAGCTGCACGCTAGCACTTAGCAGACTGACTTGACGTCGATGGCGTTCTGGCCCTCCTGACGCTCCGCCACGCCCTTCTCAGTGACGACGCAGCCTGCGACCGTGAATAGATCAGTAAATTGTTCACTGACTTGACGTAGACAAGCAGAGACGATGGACAAGAAGAGACGAGAGAAGAAGGAGAAGAAGACTGACTGATGAGGTCGGCAGGAGTAACGTCGAAACTGGGGTTGTAGACTTGCTGCCATGGCTTATCGCCTTCTCCCACTCCCTCGGGAGTGATGCGCACCACGGCCAACTCGCCTGTGGTCGGGATCCTGCCTCGGACTTGCGTAGCTTCGATCGAAGGACGATGCTCGATGTGGATCCTGCAACAACGTATCATTTAGCCAAGTTTCTTCCGATGTTTGGTAAGGCGGAAGGGAGAGTAGAGGAGAGTGGAGGAGAGTGGAGGAGAATGGGGAGGCTCACTCTTTGCCTGTTGCTAGTGAGAGGTCGATGGTGGTTACTGGCGCTACGACCATGAATGGGATGTTATGTCTCTGAGCAAGGACGGCAGCTTGGTACGTCCCGATCTACAGCGTGTCAAATGATTCATGGTCAGCTTCTGTTTCGATGGAAAGATGGCTTAAACACACCTTGTTGGCAGTATCACCGTTTCGCACGACCCGGTCTGCACCGACAATGACACCGTCAATCTCCTCGTGCTGCATCAGGGAGCCAAGCATGGTGTCACCTGTCCATCGAAGGACTCTGTCAGCCTATTTCTTCAAGTATCGGGCAAACCTTGCTCACAGATCATGCAGGCGGGTATTTGCAAGGTGGTGAGCTCGAGCGAGGTTAGACGAGAACCTGTCAATGGGAGCATAACAAGTCAGCAAAATCACACATATACTGTAGAGAGACGAATTTGACCTACCTTGGTGGTAAGGTGTGGTCTGGGCATAGTAGGCCGTGTCGAGTTGGTCTTCCTCGAACAACGCGGTGATGACGCCGATAGCAGTGCCGTAGCCCTGTGTTACCTTTTGTCAGCCTGCGCTGGACTTATGCTTGACAAAGTAAGAAGTAAGAAGGTAGACTTACAGAAGTAGCCAGACTACCGGTGTTGCAGACGGTGATGACCTTCAAGCCCTTCCTGGCCTCACCGTTGGCGCTGCCATTCGAACGAGCACGGATCTTCTCCTGTTTCTTCTTCCAGAGCCACTCGGCGCCCAATCGGCCCATGGCCATATTCCTCTCCAGGTCCTCCTCATGCACAGCCCCGCAAACCTCCTTTACTCGCTCGATGACTTGTTGCGCATCGGCGCTCTCTTGCTCGGACGACTTAAGAGTAACGCGAATCCGGTCCATTGCTTCGCCGAGGTTGACAGCTGTGGGTCGTGATGATTGGAGATAGTCGATGGTCTTGTTCACCCAAGCTACTGCATCGGATGAGGAGGAGAAGGAAGGTGCGGATGATGCAGAGAGGTAAGAGCGAAGAGTCAGTGCGGCGAGCGAGGCAATGGCTGGTGCGCCGCGGATCTTCATGCTCTTGATGGCTTCGAAGGCTTCTTCGGGCGTAGAAATGGGCAGCCAGCGCACGTCGTGGCTGCGAGGACGATGAGTCAGCCTCCGGTCATAAAGGTATTGGACGGCCCATCGAGTGATGCGTGACTATAGGTATACGAGATAGACTCACGGAAGCAGGAGCTGGTCGATGATCTCCACTTGACCAGACTTGTCAATCCTGATAGAAGTCATCATTTCAGGCAAAGGCTTCTTGCCCGACGGAGCAGCAGCGACCATGTTGGGCGAGAGTGGTAGATGCGGTTGGTATTGAGTAGGCGATCTTTGCTACGCCGTCCAAAAGATTTGTTCGACAGGAGCTATGTGAGTGTGCAGTGAGCAAAGTGTATTTAGCATCAGTTGTGAGCAGAGCAGCAAAAATATGTCAACTTTTTTCTGGAAACGTTCGTGATGCATAAGTCAAATGCGGGGTAAACAGAAGCA
The DNA here is from genome assembly GCA_026538355.1 of Cryptococcus sp. GC_Crypt_5. Lineage (NCBI taxonomy): Eukaryota > Fungi > Basidiomycota > Tremellomycetes > Tremellales > Cryptococcaceae > Cryptococcus > Cryptococcus sp. GC_Crypt_5. The sequence goes on from JALPBZ010000187.1 coordinate 14,386, forward strand.
AAGGGTGGTTTCTAATCAGGTCTGTAATGCCGATTAGAAAGATCTGTTTACCATTTGGGAAATCTCAATACAAGATTACAATCTCGCAATCAGTCGCCACCCAGGTCCGTGCACTATGGAGCCCCGCCTACTTGTAACCATTCCGAGTGCTTCAATGTCGATTTCGGTATCTACAACATGTCACGCACTGAAGCCTTTGACCGACTAAGTAAATCATCATGCCTCTCACCCTCCTCGCATGCGGGTCTAACGCTGCCTCTCACCTCGCACTCAATCACGGGTCGGACGTATCGACCTTCACTCCGACCGTGTTCCACCCTTCCCTACCGCCCTTCCCAGACTCAGCGAAGATCCTCGATCTCGTTTCGGCCTCTTCTCATTCTCTGCTATTACTGGACTCCGGGCTTCCGGGGGAGGGAAACCTCCTACTTGGCGCAGGAACCAATACGTATGGTCAACTCGGACCGAGATGTGCTCTGTGGGATCAAGTGCGTCCTGAAGGAAGGTGGAAGTTGGTCGATCTACTGGGACCATTAGATCTGGACAGGACTTTATGGGAGCCCGTTAGAGTCGCGGCGACATGGACAACGAGTTTCGTGGTGTACCAAAAAGTCAAAACGCCATCCGACAACTACGAGGAATCTCAAGGCGGTTCCGCCACCGCGCCTACCCATGAAGATGTTGATGAGCCAGAACAGATACTCGTGTCGTGCGGCTCGAATGATTTTGGCGAGCTGGGTGATTCAGCGCCAGCAACACTTGATGCGCCGTCCCCTATACCCATCACTCAACCTTCACAGAAACCGACAATCGTCGACTTGGGTCTGAGACGAGGGGAGACAATCTTCCTTCTGAAAGGTGGTCAGAGGCACGTTATCGCCGTCATAGATGGGCCAAGCGGACAACGAGTCATTGGCTGGGGTGCGGCGAGGAAGGGGGAACTGGACGGTGGGAGTATCGCCTCTGAAACACCAACGGGAGTCACTCCCAGTAGCCGCACAGGTCTTGCCGCCTCGCCTTTATACAGCTCCGCGAAGGGTAAAGGTAAAGGAAAGGGGAAAGCCACCGCATACCCACCTTCTCTCGCACCGACAACCATCAACCTTCCTATTCCAGGCGGGCAACGGGTCGTCGATATCGCTCTTGGAGCTTCTCATACACTTGCACTGGCATCCAATGGCGACATTTTGGCTTGGGGAAGTAATGTCAAAGGTCAATTGTCTGGGTTAGTAGGCACGGAGGGCGTAAGAGGGATAGCAGCAACATGGGGAGGAAGTTATATCCTCGCTTCAGCCGATAGTCTGAGCTCGCAAGGCTCCAACACCCATTCTCAACTCATTCGCGGATCGGATTACGCTTCGTCCACAGGCGAAGTGGATGTACCAGAGGGCTGGAACGTAGAGCGGATCGTCGCTGGTTCCGAGCACCTGCTCGTTTTGGCTAGGAGAGGGGAAGAAGAAGGATTATGGGCTGGAGGATGGAACGAGCATGGGAATCTAGCTTTGGGGGATCAGGAGGATAGAGATCGTCTGCAGAGGGTTGATCTGAAGGGTAAGATCAGGGGGTTATGGGCGGGATGCGCGACGAGCTGGGTATGGGTCGATGAGAAGGCATGAATCGATTGTCCTTGAGTGCATCGGCATCTCCTATTCCCTCCACGTCGATCTTGCCATGGAAACGCATGCGATTGTTGTGCAGTAATCAACATGGTTGATCATTGACACTCGGATCAATTGTTCCATCACCACCATCACCATCACCATCACCATCACCATCACCATCACCATCACTACATCACCGTCAGGATCAAGTGCCATCACAATAGGATTTCTCGACGAAGCACCATCATTCCACATAGTCCATTCTTCCTCACAATCGTCTTTGTCTTCTAACAATCCCCTCAACAAAGTCCCCACTCCCTCTGACATGTATCGACAGGAGGTCTCATCAACAATGAAGATGAAGAATCTTCGTGCGCCTCGCAGAATATGCATAAATGATTGCAGAGCAACTGCAGATCCGCAGAGGATGCTCGAGTACAAAGCATCATTCATCATCGCCAGACCGTCCTTCTACACACCACCTACACACATGCACACGTACACACGTACAAACACACACGGCACTCACCCGCTCGGCAGGACTACCCCTTGTCTAGCTCACAGCCTATCACTTCCGTCGTCGATTTTCGCCAGTGACTCCTTCTCGTCTCTAGCAGTTCCACCTCGTAAATACGGGGTTTCAGCCAGGCTCAACTCGACGCACTGATATTCGGCACTACCTGCACTGAGCGTCGCATACAGTACTAGCAGAACTCCCGCCACCCTCGTGATTTTACGCGGAACGATGCGAACCCGAACATCGCGATGCACAACCCCCTTATCACCGCCCGCACCAACCACAACCACCGTTCCCCTCCCAGCACCACTGCATCCACCAGATCACCGGCCCAGACCAAACTACTCCGATGGAAGCATGTACGACCAAATGTCAGAAGAAGATCTCCGCGCATGGTACGGCCGATACGAGCACTTCAAGCTATGGAGGAAGGAGATTCCGGCTGTACGTCTAGCAGGATTGGACGCTGCGTCGCGTTCTGCTGCTAGTATCGGCAGCGGTGCAGGTGCGGGAAGCGCTGATTGGACTTGGAGGGAGCACGATGGTAGTGACACTGGGACGATACCTAGTACAGTCATCCATCAGAACCAGGAGCCAGTAGGGCAGGGGCGTAAGGCCAAGGGGTCTGGAATGTCGGCACTGGTAGATTCGGCTCGGGCTGTAGACGTAGCAGCATCCGCCAGACTTCCGACAATACGCGTACAACCGCCGACTCGTCCTCGTCATCAACAGCTGTCTGGAAGACCAGCACTTCGACCACAAGGTTCGTTACGCGAGGCATCGATGCAGGCGCCCGTACCTGGCCCAAAAGCTTTTACCAGCCGTCGTAAAGCGTCTGACACAAGGGTGTTAGCAGCGCCAGGAGCACTCATTGTCCCCTCGCCAGCGCCATCAGCTACGCATGCGGAGCGCGAAGCCTATCTCGCCTCGACCATCGATCTGCCACTCGAGATGCTACAAGAGACGACCAATGGTCTGCATGTACCGAACCGCATATTTCCTAAGACCAATACGCATCGTTCGGGCAGTGTGTCGATCGGCAGCGGGAACAGGGGTTCTGCTCCGTCAAAGTCGAACACAAGTGCGGCGCCTTCGTCGGCGCTTCACGAGAGGCAAATGGCGAGACGACAGGTGTCGAAAGCCGGTGTGGTGCATCCTGGAATGTATCCCGAGGACGCTGTCAAGGTGCTACGACCTCTGAGTGACGAGCATCTACGACCCCTGAGGTCGGATAGGAAGAGGCGCCAAGTCCGAAACAACTCCACTCCGCAACCGATACCTCTTACAGCTCCAGCCGCCACGGCTGTTCCGGAAAGCACTATGCGTCCCCTCCAACCCACCACGAGGCATCGTCATCAAGGACCGCTACCTCGACCAGCGCTCACTCCGCAAGCTTCTGTCGACGGATTGCACAAAGCGAGTCTGCTGGGCAGAAGGCATCGCGATCTCTCTTTGGGAGATCTGACAGCTCGGTTCGAGCCGGCTCTGTACCCCTTACCACCAAGTAAGGCGACGCTCATATCTAGCCCGGATCGTGACCCAGTGAGTCTCTCGATTCTTCGTCGTTGCTGCCAAGTACTGATATCTTGGAATGACAGCAAGCACCCCTTCATAGCCCCAATGCGACCACTGTTCCTCTTGCGACGCCGCGGCCCTATCCATTCGAGCCGGCTCGCCTTGCCCCCGGGCAGGACGGATCGTCTGCCTCGCCAACTCCCCTACCAACTCGATCGGACAATCACACGCGAGCGGTCGAGGCACAACCGACCTCTCAAGTAGCCTCATTACCCAACGCATCGCACCCTGAAGCCACCTCACCGATAGCAGCACCAGTCCCGCCTCAAAAATACGGCAGGAAAGCTTTCACACCTTCCGCACCTGCGGCACACAATTCAGCGAATAATCGGGTCATCTTCGCCACAACGAACAAAACTTCCAGCGACTCCGAAACGGAAGACCATGTCTCCTTCGAGGTACCGTCTGGCTCTCGAGGCAGACTGAGAGTCACCCTGAAATGGTTCAATGAAGGTCGTAACAGGTCTGAAACGCGTCTGGAGGATCACAGCGGCTTATCGAGCTACCTCATACCACCGTCTGTCCCGCCGAAATCTCATCAAAGACATTACGGCTCCTCCTCGGATCCCCAACGAGCGACCATAACCGGACCGAACGCTCCTCCCCAAGCAAAGTGCGAAGCAGATAGACCACCCGAAGTACGCCGTGAATCCGTGCCGTTTCTTCAACGACCTCCTCTCAATCCGCCACCGACAAAGCACGAAGAGATCAGGCTAAACGCGAAGCCTTCGGCACCCTATCTGCACCAGCCATACTCTACTGCTACTGCCATGCCGACCATTGGACCATACTTCCACCCGTACCAATCAAATGTGACATTGCCAGCGTACAATGCAGCTCAGATCCCATATCAGGCTTTCAACATGCGTACACCGTCTTTTGCATATCCCCAGCCTGGACAGCCACAACATCTGAGATGGAACGCTTATCAGCCCAATCAACTTCGACTCATGGAAGAGAGAGTGGGATTCCGGCCACCTCCTAGTTCCCCAGCCAGGGAGAGCGTAAAACCGCCCACTGAGCTTAGTCCTCAAGTGCACCCTGTCCGTTTCCAGGAGGAAGCTGGCTATCCTGCTCCCGTTCATGGCTTGGGGACTAGCATGTTCCCCCATTCTCGCCAGACGCAACAGCGACCAAGGCCTTGGTGGACGCAGCGGAATCAGCAACACCCACAGAAGGCGGGCTTGTGGTCCCGCTTTTTCCAAAGACGGCAAGATCAGCAACGTGACCTACCACGAGACGACCTCGGTCCAGATGACAGTATCAGTCTTCGTAATTGGCAGAGAGGAGCTGCGCCCAGCCGAGCTCCGTTGCCTGCTCCGCCAATCCTCTCAAGGCAAGAGCGCCACACTAGGGCTTTCACGACGCCCTACTCGCCTCTCACTCCGCTGTCAATGGCCATGCCGATGCCTGATTGGGGAAGATCAAGGGGAAACGAGCGGCCTCGATTGAATGATGAAGGGGACCGGTCGAATCGGCTCGGCACGAGGGCACCAGCCCTATGGGAGAAGTTCAGTCCGCAATGGCGATCCCCCAACAGGAAAGACGTACCTCTGCACAACGCTGCGCCAGGATATCACCTATCCCCGACATATCAAAATCGTGACCCAGCCCGGAATCGGGGAGACCGGCAACCTGGGACGCGAGCGACCGCTCGACAGCTGCGAGCATTTGAGAAGGCGAAACGGAGAAACGAACAAGTCGCACGGAAGGCAGAGAAGACGCGAGCTCGTGCGAACCTGGACACGCATCGCGGCGAGAATCTTACTGTTCCTGGTGGTGCTCTGTCTAGAGGGAGAGGCAGTCGCCAAAATGTCAATCGCAAAGATGCAAGTCATATGATCAGAGCACGCAAGACTACTGAAGGCAATGGTGGTGATCGATCGCGGCCTAGGACGATGGTGGCCGACTGGATTGGCAGAGCGGCCAGAACTCGTGGTCCCGATCAGGTGAGCTCCTTGTACTCAATCACAACTGCCTCGTTTCATTTACATCGTCTACTGTCATAGCAAAAGCACCAGTCTGCGCGCGTCAAGGATGACAGACCGTGGAAGACCCACTTGCGCCAACGGACCGATATCACAGGCCAACAGACCGCTGCTCCGGTACGAGCTACACGCGCTGACGCGAGATTGGAATCGTCAAGGAGAAGGGAGATGTCGAGCCAGAGACACCAGGCACAGGCAGTAGGCAGAGACAAGGGAAATGCATTGCCGGGACGCCGTGGGAGGGAAGAACGTGAAAATGGGCAAAGTAGTGGTTTGAGAGGTTTAATAAGTCGCATCAAGTCGGTAGTGGCTGGGAAATGAAATACGATGCAGGGCGGAGATGTACTGCACAGTACGATGCATAGTAGTGGACCGAGCATGGAGATTCACGAACGGCGTATAAAGTCTATACAGGCGTGCATACTGATAACGGAGTGGATGGAGAAGGCTGATCTGATCTCACGTCAGTCCCTGTGCATCGTATACCCTCTGTAGTGAGCAGGGAGACGCGCTCACGGTGGTATAGCGCAGCGAAGAGATCACAACATCCTAGAATAGATGTCGCATTTAGGGAGTAGGCGTAGGGACGAGCGTCAAGCAGACTGTCGTACAAGCACCTTGGGCCAAGGAGCAGGCGATCAACGCGACTGGAACGCCGGCTCCAAGTGTGAAAGTGCCTACAGTACATTAAAGTCAGCACGAAAACGACCGAAGCTCGAACGGAATGAGCGGTTGTCAGTTTTACCAGCAGTGTATCCTAGACCAGCGCAGCACGCGGCACAGCCTGCATTACACGCCATTTGACAACCCAAGAAAGTGGCCGGACCAGCTAGGGCTGTCCCGCCCACACAGGCGGTGGTAAGCATGGCGAGAGTCGAGATGCGCATGGTATTGGATGTTGTGCGTGTATGTGTTCTGCGTAGGATTGACTTGAGGTTGCAAGGGGCGGGGGTGTGATATCACAAGCTTTGTAACAAGATCTTATATATTGCCAGGTGAGCTGTGATGAGTAGGAAGACGACATCTTGTAAGCAGAGAGAAACTGGGATCAAGTCTTTGCACAGCGTTTATATACCTTACTCAAGTCAGTACCCCGTCAGCTGTAGTTAAGGTGATGAACCTCTCGTCAGCCACCGTCGCTCTGCTGGTCACGATGCGACGCCATTACGACGTTGTTTTCACCGATCTCCAGTCATCGGTGTACTAGGTGCTTCAGGTATTGTACTATCAGCATGTTACATGGGACAATCGTGTGGCAGCCAATTCTCAAAGTGAGCTCATGATGTACCACGCAATACCCAACGTCATACGATACACACCCATCAATGAGCTTGGTAACGCTGCGCGGAAGTTCGATTATGACATGTGTTTGTGGCATGAGCCATCACTAAGGTCATCTGATAGCGCACTACCTTGATCGCAAATCTCTCGTCAGCCACCATTATGTCGAAGCAATAGTAGACACTCACTCATATCTACACATCCTCCCGATATACTCATCACCATCTGCCGTTCTCATGCTCGATACGCCGCAATATGTCCCTGAACGTCTGCCCGAGCTCTGCGCCATGTCTTGTCCTGGCTAGAACACTGAGGACTTCTCGGGCTATATCCCGCTTCTGCATACCTAGCAAAGTAGGCGACCACGTTGTGGGCGATGATTGACTGAGCAGACTGTCTCTGTTAGCGTGCCCTCTGCCACTGGTGAGAGACTGTGTTGACGTACTGATATATCGGTCCGATAAGATCTCGTAACAGCTCCTCGAGCCTTGCGAGGAAGTTTTCATTCCCCAGGTACTCCACATACCGGACCAACCAGGTCTGATACTCTTCTCGTGAGTCGAGCAATATCGTCGCTCGCAGCTTCGCTTCATAGTCGCCCATCGACAGCGCTTCCTTCCACCACTCCTCACTCTGGGGAGACTTCGGTCGACTTCCACTCGCTACGATCTTCTCGATGTCCGACAACGGTCCCCGTCCACCCTCAGAAGCGGCAAGGGGACTTCCCTCTGCCCACCAGGTTGACGCGATGATGACCCACTCGCCAAGATCACGGTCATACGCATAAACTTTAGGCTCAGAGGTGATGATGATCGGCACGCCATTTGGTCGGATGGTGCATTCTTGTATCTCGAGCGGCGCTACAGTGTTGTCGGAGGAAGTGGGCTCGTCGAGCAGATGAGCAAGCGAAGCAGGCGGGAAGACCGCCTTGTTTCTCAAAGTATCACTGCACATCGAGCTGTCAGTCGTTGGGAGGCGCCGGAAAATAACATTCACTCACATGACTCTGACTTGACAATCAGCAGTGATTACCAGCAGCATGTCCTTGTTCCCTTGGATATCATGGCAAGGCGACCCAAGCTGGACATTCGATAAACTAAAGCAGACACACGATTAGCATCGCATACAGCCTGGATTAGCGCTATCACTCACTGTCGTCCAGCCGAGGAATATATCCGCAAAGAGCCATCTTCGCAGGCTACAGCGCTGAAGTTGTCTGTCACGGCCAGAGAGAGTATAGCCGATGGCACGAAGTCGACCCATTGATCCGACCCATCTTGCACATAAGACAGTTTGTTGGATCCTTTCGCATCTGTTGCATTGCGAGCTTCCAGATAGCCAGTGGATCCAGCTGATACAGCGCTCGTATCGGTCGCGCGAAGGATTGACTGGACTTGCGGGAGTGGCAAGCTTCGCGACGATGAAGATGACCCGCTCGCCACAGCCACACGAGGAGCGCGAATGATTTCCACGGATTCAGTTTGTCTCGGGTGCGCCGTAGCCATAGTCCTACCGCGAACCGCTCGACCAGCATCCTCCCCGAGCAGACTAGCCTTTCGCTTTGCGCCTGGTCGCGGTGACATGTGGCTATCGCCATCGATGTGTCTCGAGCCGCTTGCGAAGGCATTATGCGCGTCCTGGAACATAAGAGCGGTAGATGCGTGAGCGGTCGAAGCATCTGCGTAACCCTGGATTGGTGCAGCGAATGGGTTGGCCGAAGGGGGTTGCAAAGGTCGATGAGTGTTGTTCCCGTTGGCCAGGTCGATTCGGCGCGTCTTCGCTTTGCCCTTCTTTGGCTGAAGAACGTTGACTGTACTGGAGCTCGTTGTAGCGGCGCCGAAGCCGTTCGTGATTTGCATGGGAGGATTGACGGAGATTGCTCGAGGGATTTGACGTGGGGCTTGGTACCCATATTCATTTAGCACCGTCTCCGTCATCTCGGGCTCGGCCAATTCTGGAAATTCCTCAGGGTCGAAAGAAATGGCGCATATTGACCCGTCCGCAGACGAACCATACAGGTTGTACCCGTCATTTGACCTGCAGCGGACAAGTCAGACTGTAGCTCAGTGCTAACAAGGCATAGCTCACCAGCACATATCGAGCAGATCTCGCCCGAACACGTCTTTCAAGACCACCAAAGGCTTGTGGAACGTATTCCGCCAAATAGAGATGCTGAAATCGTTCGCTCCCAGAGCTAGCATACACGATGCTGTCGCACGACCTGGTGGATCGCCTTTTCTGAAGAATAGTCGAGGATTGAATGACTGAGACAAGGTTTAGCTACGGGCACTCGGGATGTCTGATAAGATGCTCACCGCAACCTGAATCGTGTTCTCATGTCCAACGAAAGATATATCTGAACTCCACGAATCCCTATCAATGACTGCAGCAACGAAGACAGGTCCGTTCATAGCGTTCGAGGCGGCGATAAATGCACCATCAGGCGACCAACTGAAGTTCACGTCAGAAAACCAAAGGGAAGTGCCTAATGATGCTCACCTGAGACGACGGAAGAAAGTGCTTTGGGGGGAGGTTTCGAAGGGTCTCGATATGGTTTGCACCAGCGACCAGTCGTTGGTATTCCACACTTTGACAGTTTTGTCGTCGGACTAGTAGATGGTCTTAGCGCCCGGATCTCGCGGCTTGTTTGCGGTGGAACACTCACTTGCGTAGCGAGGAAGTTTCCAACGGGATCCCAGCAAACACCCTTGACGAACCCTTGATGCAGATCCAGCTTGCGTAACCGGTCTTTCTATAGCTGTCAGCGATGCTCCTACTAACCTGGACTTGAAAAGTCGAAAACGCACCGAACGTTTGCCCATCCCATATCCATACTGAGCTATCTAGTCCTACGGAAGCCAGCATGGAGTCGTCCCTTGACCAAGCGAGATCAACCACGTCTGTGCGTCGTCAGTCGCTATCCAGTCCAAGCCAGTTGAGGAGATATCGAGTAACTGACCTGCAACATGCCCGACCAGTCTCGTCAAAGCCTTCCAGTTCTCCACATTGACCTCGTCGGATCCCCATAGGCGCCCACCTCCGTCTCTGCAGGGTACGGTACGTCAGCTGCCTTCCACTATCGGATGGTGGACTGCTGAACAGCTACGCACGGATCAATACCCCAAATCATGATGATTTGGTCGTCGGAACCACTAGCGAGGAATCGTCCATGATGCGCCCATCGTACAGTCAGGACAGTGCCTGGGTTCTATGTCAGCATATGGGGTCCGAGACAAAGAAGATTCGAGACTGACCTGTATGTGAGGACATTGTACAGAGGAGCTTTGGATTCTGGTCGTCTTTCTCCGCTTCCACATCGAGAATAGGTAGTGTCGACCATATCTTGACTTGTCGGTCTGGAATACGGAAGTTGCGCAGGCGAATGTAAGTATTGTGTCGCTGTGGAGAAAAGGGAAAGCGGAACCTACCCAGACCACCTGTTGCTAATCTCGTACCGTCGGGGTGGACGGATATGCTATAAATTGGTGTTTTGGTGCTCTTCTCGCCGGCTGTGGGAAACACGTAAGGTCATAGATGAGCGACATTGATGACAGCTGATGGGATACTGATGCATACTCACCGGTGTGCTCCACCCAATTGGGCTTAGTGACTCTCATCTTTGTCTTCCTCAGCGAGCGAGGAGAAACGCTTTTGTGCTTTTATGCTCTATCGCAATGTTGACGGGAAAGCTCACCAACTCAGCTTAGTGACCTGGCTGAGAGTGTGCACAGTCCTCTTTTTGGTCTGTGTCAGTCAAGCTGGAGAGAAGGAGATGGTTGTAGGGAAGATATGCAGTGTAGGCTACTGTCAACAGACATTTGTGCATCAGTCAATGCTGGATGACTTCGGACGCGTTGCTGATAATGTAACCGGGTAAATATCTTGTGACGTGGGAATTGTATCTCAAGGGTATCAGCGGGATCAAAATAATCAGTTGATCAGTTGTTGTTATCACACGCGTTGGAATGAAAACAACAACAATAATCAACAGTTCACAGCTCACTTGCACTATTGATTCTCTCAAAACAAGTATATCTTCATATCTTGCAGCTACACGATACTTCGCACAAGATGCCTCCTGCCAGAACACCTAAAGGTGCTCGCCAATCGATTGCAAGCTCAAGTAAGACGACGCTCGACGCTATCCCGCCGGTCGATGTACCTGAATCGCTCACTCCGGGATACGTCTACAAGCCCAGAGAACGGATAGTGCTCAATGACGAAGAGCGGGCAAAATTGATTCATGAGGTACGTCCCTGTTCCTCTACTACGCCTGATGGAGTCAACTAGACGCTATGGTTGACCGATCTGCTCCAGTTGGTCGGCTTCGATCCCCGTAATCTCTGCTATGATATCACCGAAGCAGCGCACGGAGAGATATATAATACCGGTACAGGACTGGAGAACTGGCTGAGGAGCGTCGCATCAGGAGACGAGTACGAGCATGAGATCGTCACGGTGAGTAGTCTATCGGGGGCCTATCGAGATGGCGTGCTGATATAGTGATATCGAGCGCAGGGGCTACATGCGCTTGAGACGTTGCTTGAATCACATGTGGATAAAGCATTCGATAAGTTTACCGCCTGGGTATTGCGAAACGCCTTCGAGTTTTCTCCCGAGCTGGAAGTGGTCCTGGTGAGTCGCGTCGTTTGCATCGGCCTTACAGTACCGCACAGAATTTGCGTGCCAATATTGACGCAATTCTGATCGCCCTCAGCCATGGCATAAAGACCTAGATTTCTCCCGGGGTGAATATGTGGCTGCGATGCCTAGGGGCGCAGAAGGGCTCGAAACGGATCTCGAAGCACTACGAACCAAAGTCGAGCAGGTGCGTAGTCGTCGAATCCAGCTTGTACTTGGCAGTATTCGCTATGTTGGGTGGGTAGCTGATTGCCATATCTGCCTTGTCGAGCATAGGCCCGACTCCTCTCACAACGGCTCGAGGCGGCGGAGAAGAAGCTGGATCGCCGAGTGGAGGTCGCCAAGCAGCGCAAGGCCGAAGTGGGCTTTGTGAAGGAAGTCATCGATTCTGCAGGACGTGAGTGTTTCTGTTGTTCATTTTCAATCCCTGTCGTTATCTCCTCCTACTTGGAGTCGGACATCAAACTGTCTTTATCGGACGGGAGTATGGTCTGCTTCTGTACCACCCAGAAATGTCGACGGAACAATGACTAACTCTTGGTGTTCAATGCAGTATCACCACTACCTTCCCACTCATCGCAGATGCTCTCATCAATCAACGCACTCCAAAACACCCTCTCAACCCTGGACCCAGCAAGTCTACCTTCGACATTACCGCAAACGCAACTTGGCTCAGGTGCGACAGGTACAGGCGGAGGAACAAAAGCCTGGGAATTGGGCCGCGCCGCGTATCTCAATTGGGCGTTGGGCAAAGTCGCCGAAGCGCACGGCGCTGGTGTGGGCGCTGGGATAATACCGCTGGCTCAAGGGCACGGCCAAGGGCAAGGGCACAGTCAGGAGGATAAGTTGGATATCATCGAGAAGGATATCGCCACCGTGGGCTCGATCGAGGGCGTCGAGGCTCATGCTCGTACGCTCAAGTAACCCGTTTTGACCTCATAGAGATCAGCTCTGTGTATGAGCGTCCTTCACTATATATTGCAGTGCAGTACTCCCTTCTCGTTGTAATATGACGACCAATCCAGACTATGCGCTTTTGTCAATGGATCAGCGATGACCAGTGCCTCCATGCTGCATTTCGATGTGGCAGCACTGGACTGCACGCAGACGGGTCTGTACGCTGTACGCTGTACGCTGTACACATGCATACCCATCATCTGTACTTCAGTCGTTCAACGCTTACATGATACTCTCTCTCTCTGGACGCAGTAGATTACAGGCACGATCTGGTACAGCTATATAAGCAACATGAGATGGAAAGGAAAGGGGTTATATACAAACAAAAGTAGGTGAGGGGTACAACGCTCGTTCTTGTGGTGTTCATGGTGTGGAAAGGAAAAAGAGAAAAGTCAAATCATATATCAACAGGAATCAGAGAGGTATTACAAAATATGAGTGAATCTATCAAACCGTGAACCAGCTGCGAGCTAGGAGCTAATCGGCCATTTGCATGAGGCCTGCGATGGTGCCCACGCTGCCAAGCGCGGCGCCAAGCACGACCAAGCCGATAGCCGAGCCGATGCTTCTTGGTTTCTTGAGAGGGCGGACCTCGTGTCGATCGCCTTTCGCCGCTGAGGGCGAGGAGATTGCAAGCCCGTGTTCGAGCTGATCTGCAGATGCGTCGTCAAAGTCGACCGGAAGAGAACGCTTGCGCGAGCTCCCAGGGGTAATCGGACCATTCGACTCGGCCTCGCTGCAGGACGTAGAGTCGCTCTCGCCAAAGGAGGGAGTGCGTGGACGTGGACAGATCTGGAGGGGATGAGCGATGATGCCGACACCGTCGATCATGGAGACTTCGTGGGGCGCTCCGACGCTGTCACACTGCTCGGTAATAGCTGCGCCATCGGCCACTGAGAAAGGTAATATGTCAGAACAGCCCGGGACGTTCAGCATGTGCGGAACTTACGCGTGGACGCGTCCGCGACAGGGACTGCAGGCTGATCCACTTCCAGTTGCGCAGGTAGAGCATCTGCCGTTGAAGCAGAGTCATCGACAAGCTCGTGAAGAAGGCTTTCTGCGTTTGTGATTGGCATTCCCGCGCCTTCGATGGCGGAGCTGGAATCAGTCGACGCATTCAATAAGTCTGAGATCTGAGGCGGCCTCGTGCGGTCGCAGGCCGAAGCAGCGTCGTCCGCGATAGGAGGATACACTCCGAAGACAATGGGGCTCTCAAGGTTGTCGGTATCGTTGACGTTGGTTGCGACATCACTGCGAGTGGTGGCATGTTAGCGATGTCAATCGATTCAAGCCGTGCCAGATGATCAGACTTACGATACCAGTGTCTTCGATTGCAAGACGGCAACTTCATCCTCCTCCTCGTCCGTGCCATCCGCAGACTCGTCATCCGCAACACTCGTACCCCCCTCGCTCGATTCTTCGTCCTCGTCCATCTCCTCGTCATCCTCGTCACTCTCCTCATCCTCGTCTTCAATATCATCGTCGTAGTCGTACTGGTAACATGAGTAATACCCGCGAGGGTGAATAGGGCGTTGATCATGATAGACCTCATCCTCGTCGATATCCTCCTCGTCCTCGTCGTCCTCGCTGCCCCTGTCCGACTGGTCGACGGAGCCGTCGCCCATATGATCGTTGCCATAGGCATTTGGGTCGCTTTCATCGTCATCCGAGTAGTCCTCATCATCATCCGCGACAGAATCATGAGTATCCTCAAGGCCAGGCTCGCCTTGTTCCTTTCCTTCAATCTTCACCGCCTCAACGGGCTCGCCCTCGATGGGATGCAGGTCCGAGCGGTGAGGGAGGATCGTGCTCGGAACATGGTCCGGGACGAGGGAAAGGACACCAGACTCGTGGTCGCTGTCGTTCTTGAGCGCATGCATGTCGCACGCATGCAGTCCCTCTGCACTCGTCTCTCCGCTACCATATAAGGGACTCGGAGCGTGAGCTACTTCCGCATTGGCGAGGTGTAAGTCTTCGGTTTCGAGCTGAGGCATAGAGTCATAATACGCGGCCGAAACGGGAAGAGGCGACCATGGGATAGATGGAGGAGAGCATGGGGAGTAGTAGGGAGAAGCGGCCCGTCCTATCGAGTTGTCCTTGACCGGCGTGAAGATGACGGGACCCGGTTGGCTTGCGCGAGGAGGTATGGGTGATCGGTCCGCCTCAAGCTCGCTGGTGTAAGAATACCACACGCCGAGGCCGGACGAAACAGCTTGCTCCTTCTTGGCAGGCTCAGCATCGCCAGACGATTTAGCGTCAGCATCACTTCCAAGTCCGGGATAGTCGGCAACAACGACATCAGAGGTCTTCTTGGGGTGGACCGCCAGATCTTCTCCTGGATTCATCGACTGCGCAGGCGACGCGGAATTGACCTCAGCCCAGAATCGCTCTGCGGCGGCAAGTGCGGCCGGGTTGTTCGTAGATTTAGGTGCTCCTGCAAATTGATATCGCGACTCAGGGATCTGCGGAGAGCCGGGCTGTCTGCTTGGCACTGGCGATAGAGCAGCCTGATCCTCGTGTGGAGGTCGACCGCGCAAGCTCAAGACCTCGGGAGGATGGTCATCATCATTGGTGTCCGTCTCTGAGCCATCGTGTTCGTCTGCACTGGATCCACGCGGCCAATCGTGATCGTCTTCGCTTGTGTACAGCAAGGAAGATGGGACGCGGTACGTGTTTGTTCGCCGGCATGCGGTTCTGCCTCTTTCATCACAGTCGGAATCGGCGTCATCACTCTCGTCATCGAAATGTTCGAAACATTGAGAGGGATCAGACACCTCAGATGTGCCCTTGTAGGCGTCATTGTCGATAGCGTTGCTTGACGATATCTCTTCGTCGGCATTGGATGAGAGTGGTCGTGAGGGAGCCACAAACGACGCCGCGATGTGGGCGCGAATACGACTTACGTCGTGCGCCGTGGCAAAGATGTCGGCTGCAACCTCTGAAGACATGCGCCCGTTGGCTTCACCTCGGAAGGTGGTCATTGCCACAATTACCTTGGGGTAGCGGAGGAGGACTCTCAACCGGTGAGGAGAATAATCCTTCCCAAGAGACTGAACCTCCTTGCCGAGTATGATGTCATTATTCTGCCTGAGCACGAATGGTGAAAATGCCGAGAGCTTCGCAGGCTGAGACATGCCAGTCGCAACGACGGTGCCATGCAGAGAGTCCAGGTCGACCAAGCAGACTTGGCCTTCTGGGGTTACGAGGAGTTGCGCGTGATTGCGAGATATGATTGGGGATTCGAATTCCTAAGACAGTGATTGAATCAGCCTCATCAACTCGTGTTTCAAGATGAGTCGCTGGTCCCCGGAGACTCACTCCTTTGGTCGCAAGCTTCGGTAGGGTGGAGCTCTTTCGACCAATGATGACCCCGCCCTCCACCAGCCCGACGCTCTTGTGCTCTTTCGAGGGAGGCTCGGGACGCGTGTAAAGATCGGATAGAGTGAAATACTTGGCGCCTTCCGGTTTGTTCATCGGCATCAAGCCAACAAACCAGTCTGTAGACGTGTCAGTGTAAGTCAAGCGAAGTATGTGGGAAGAGGCTTCTATGGGACAATTCATGATATCCCGAGAGGGCGGATGATGATGAGAGGGAAGTGTGGAAATGGAATCACGCTTTCATCACCGTATCTTATCTCCTTTCCCACCATATGTTGCCACATGCTTGTAGCAAAGCAAGCCGATAGTGATCGGCAGCAGCAGCAATGAGGGCTTGCATCGAGACAACACAAGAAAATGAATCGCCAAAATGAAGACAGTAACTCACCCAAAGGACGGGTCGACGACATGATAACGGGTGGCGATGGCGTTATCGCAACCGTTATCTCGCTGGGCTAACCACCGTGCCAAGCGAGTGACTGCTCAGACAAGGAGGGTGTTGATGCTATCAACGTGTTGACGAGAACGTAGTGTGGTGTGGAAGGTATCGGGGTGGATGAGTGATGTGTGGGATGATGAAAGGAATAGGAAGGAGAGTATGTAAGTGAATAGCAGTATAGTGTGTGGGAAGTTGACGTGACCTGCTACAGTGCTACGGTGCTATTCAATCGAGCGGATAAGCGTATGGTGATGGACATGAACCGGTTATATGGCCCGGTGTGGCATATCAGTCTATTCGGTACACCCACTTTCGCACGCTGCTAAGTAGTGTGGCAGCGATATAACTGGTAGAGTATAGGCAGACATGTTGTGTATTGCATTTCTCCCGCTCTCGTTGTGCGTATATGTACATGTTACAAACCCTCTTTGAGCCTATGAGATATGATACCGTATTCCACCATGCTAGATCTATCCTCTATCCTCTTTCCTCTGTCCCACAACGCGGCAACGCACTAGGCCGCCTCGGTCGGCTCGACCGCCGTCGCTGGTTCTTGACCAGAAGGACCAGAGGCTGACCCCCTGTCACTACCGTTGTTCCCGGGAAAGCTGAATGCGCGGAACATCTCCGCATACTGGTCTGTCGAAGCGTCGTATGGCTGGCCAAAGACTCCTGGCAGTTCATGAGGTCTGGGAGGGGGGTATCGCTGGAAATTTTGCGAGTCGCCTAAGAATATAGATCTCTCATCAGCATTGCGATCATACTCCATAAGTAAAGGAGACTCGACCCACCCATACTGGCAACGCGGGGAATGATGGGTGCGCCAATATCCTTCCGCTCCAAACTCCTCCAATCGACACCAGCAAACCACGCATGGGTCATCACGTCCTTTGCGCCGCCTCGCAGATTTCCTAGCCTCTTGCTTCTGTCCGCAGTCAATAGGCCCCTGATCATGTCCTTGGCGTATGGGTCGATGTGGCTTGGGAAAGCGACGTCCCCTCGAAGGATCTTCTCGTATATACCCAACGGATGATCGTCGAAGAATGGTGGGTATCCCGCCAACATCTCAAACGCCAGAATACCCAATGCCCACCAATCCACAGCTTTCCCGTGTCCTTGCGATAGGACAATTTCTGGAGCAAGATACTCGGGCGTTCCACAAAGAGTGAATGTGCGGTCCTCGACGATCTTGGCAAACCCGAAATCGGCGATCCGCAGATAGCCGTGCCGGTCCAGCAGCAAGTTTTCAGGCTTGAGATCACGATAGATGATATTGTGTGAATGAAGGTACTCGATAGCCAAAACAATAGAAGCGAGGTAGAATCGTGTCACGTCCGCTGAGAAGCGACCAGCGCGTCGAAGATGTGAGAATAGCTCGCCTCCAGGGATATATGATAGCAGCATGTATACGTTGAGTTGATCTTGGTATGTTGCGTACAGCTCCACGACGAATGGATGACGAACACGTTCGAGGATCGCTCTTTCCGAGTTTATATGCTCGATCTGCTTGAGTCGGACGATCTCCGATTTGCGTAACACCTTCATTGCAAAATGGGGCAGTTGACTATCGGGTATTTGTGTCGATGCAGGTGCTGGCGCGAGGGGATCCAGAGACTGGAACAGGTGCGGAAAGATGGGGTGGTATGGTGTGGGCCGATAAGAAGGTCTTTGTCGGACGAGGAGGACCCGACCGAATGTGCCCGTTCCAAGGGTCTCCACGATTTCCCAGTCATCCAAGCGCGTTTTGCTGTGTACTGGGACGTGGGAGTACTGCCTGGGATAATGAGATGAGACTGAAGAGCCCTCAACTATCCCGTCCATAGATCCCCACGCCGCGCTTGACGCAGTGGACATCGCGTCCCAAGCTTGCGGTGGAGGAGTTGACATGAGAGAGGAAGGAGGCGATAAGGGTAGTGTTTGGTTGGGACTGACGTAGGTGTAGCCTACAGAGCAACAAGGTGATCAGTCAACTGAGCATGCACGCATGTGACGAATCTACGCACCCGGTTTTGGTGTGCTTTCAGGCTTACGGCCACTCTGTTCGCCCATGCTGACGGTCATTCTGGGTCCTTGCTGAAGCCTGCTCGGCCCAGATTGAGGTTGAGATATCTGAAGATGCGATGGTTGTGGCGGCTGTGTTTGTGGTTGTGGTGGTTGTTGTTGTTGCTGCTGCTGTTGATGATGCTGTGCCATCTTCTCCACATAGCCGTCTGGTGCGGAGCCCGGTACTGTCCTTGCCAGCTGCCTCGCCGCGTCGCCGGATGGCCCGGATGGGTACATCTTGCGTTCGTGTGGGAGTAGAAGCGACATGGGATCCAGCTTGAATTTCTTTGGCTTGGCATCTGCCGTTGGAGTCGACGCGGAAGATGAGGAGGGAGAAGGATCATGCTTGCGGGGATCCATGTTGGGCAAGAGCTGGTGCGGGGGAATGAGGACGTCCACAGGAATGAGAAGGTTGTGCAAACCGGGGCAGCAATAAGCGGAGAATGCGGGAAACGCGCGTCAATCGGAGACGGCTGTGCGATCTGATGTGTATTTTATCGGACACGAAGTGATGATGGTTGACGTGCTTTGTGCATTCGGGCAGCAGCGATGTTGATTGGATTTAAGCGAAAGGTCAAGTGGAGCCTCGATTGTACAGTCGTTGATCGTTGATCGTGGTGATCCACTGCGCGATCAAGACTCTATCCTTTGAGATGCAGTGAAGATGGCACGGCGCCGGCTGTGTGTGTACTGTACGTGCAATGGTCAAGAGAGAGCGCGCAAGGTGTTTGTTTACAGATAGACGAACGATAATGAATGGGCGATTAATTGAATTGGTGAATTGGTGACTATACTGTCCCAGTAGTGCGAGTGGTGAATGGGTGTTAATTGCGCTGCGACGGGATCTAACCACACCTGGAAACTACATGGGTGACAGCATACGTAATGAGGCGTTTTTAGCTTGCTTTGTATGGCAGCAAAAGTAATTCGAGCTGTAACCTGTAACCGTATAATGCGTGTGATGCGGAGCCGTTGCATCGGTCCCCGACACGGTCATTGGCACTGTGCCCCGCGGCCACGTAGCTGGCAGACAAGATCCCCAAGATCTCTTTGCACGGGTCCAGCAGCGTCTTCGACCATCATCCCTACCTTTGAGGCTGCAGTGGTAGGAAGCAGTCGAAACAACCCCTTGCAACTGCCACCAAGGCGCGGCAGGCTCAGGTACACTGAGCTTAATTAACGAGATCCGTCGAGACGACGCACCGACGAAAAAGCCGGCGACAGCATTCTCTGACTGAAAACTACCGGATACAGCGTTGTCTCGCATCCATTCTTACTTGAACCGACAGCTTTACTGGTAAACAACGTAACAACGTAAGAACGTAACAAGCAGTAGGACACAGGTGAATCACATGCACCGCGATCGGACCTGACCAAGATCCAACTGACAGGCTAGGGCTGCTGGCATTCCACAGTTTCGCTGGGCGGCCAAAGACCGTACAGTACTCGTACTCGTGCTCGATGGAGTTTGGAGAGCTCTTATCCAGGGGGATCAGGTAAAGCTCATCTCGTCGCGTTGCACACGTTGTACTCGAGTACACGTGGGGCAGATATAGAGATATAGATCTAGCGCTTATCCGACGCTTATCTCGACTCGCTTGCGCATGCTAAGATGATTTCGGCCGTTCCTTCCAAGTTAAGATAGCCGATCGACTCGCGGCCAGCCGAGATGTCAGAGCCCACACTGCCTCATCTGCTCGTGAATGTGTGACCCGAGTCGACTCATTGCTCCAACGTATACACAGTGTCCCACAGTCCTTGTCAGCCATGTCAGCCCTGCCCGCGATGTCAGCTAGCGAATTGACCGTGGTCCCGGCGACCCCGGCTCAAGCGGTAGCCGTTCGAGCGAACACTGTCGGTGAGTTTATTATTGTACCCTTCTTCTCATAGTGGAATTGGAGAGCTGACCGGATAGCTTGGCAGACTGGTTTTGCAAATGGGACAAATGTACGCCTGAGGAATGGGGCCAGCAGGATGATGGCGAGGTCGTCGATGCAGACACCGGCATCAGTCACAAGAGAATGGTGGTGTGGTGCGTGATCGTACATGACTCTCAGCTCGTCAATGCTTTGTTGCTAAATTACATCCTGGGATCTCGTGCAGGCTGCTCGTCCCTCGTTCGACTCTGCTCTCATCGTCGCCGGTGACCTCCTCTGCCTCGCTCGACCAGATCTTCACGCATTTCGAGACATACCGAATAGCTGGTCTCCTCTCCAGTCCCCTCCCCGACGGCACCAGCAAGACCGAGAACATCTATACGTACTCGATCGGCACCGTTTGGACACCTCCCCAGCATCGCCGAAAGGGTTACGCAAAACTTGCGCTCCAGCTCGCACACTATATCCTGGCTAAGCCCCAGTACATGCCGCCTTTCCCTGAACCCTGGGGAGCTCCGCCACCGGTGATGATTGGCGACGCTACGGCTTCCACACTTCATAGTGATGTGGGGACCAAGTACTATGAGTCGTGCACTATCGGAGACACGCGGCCGGGATGGGTCGAGCAAGGAAGTACTGTCACAGAATGGGAGTTGGAAACGGATGGCACCGACAAGGTCGCTCAGCCAGGTATCGAGGGGTGGGAGTGGATCACCTCGCTTGCGCGATTGAAGGAATTGGGAGACCTCGCAGTGAAGAAGACCAAAGAGGACTTTGACCAGGTGACAGCAGCAGACAGACAGCGCACCAGAGTCGTCATCCTTCCTGGCGGGTGAGTACCTCGATGCGCTATTGATGTGCCCTGTGCTAACACCAAAGTCGCAGTGACACGTTGTCGGCACATCATAATCGCTCATTACTCCGACTTCCCTTCCCGGACACGGCTCTACCAGCTCGCCCGACAGCTTTCGCAGCGTATAATGCCGACACTGAATCGCTGATAGTCTTCTGCCCGACGAACGGTGCCGTGAGCTATCCTCCGTTCGAGAAAAAGGGCAAGACGCTAGAAGTCAGCTATGTGTTTGGGGATGTACCGTGGGATATCGTTAGGGAAGCTGGGAGGAGGGAAGGATGTACGCGCGTTGAAGTATGGGGTACGGGGAGTGGGCACGATAGCTGGCCAAAGGGAGAAACGATTGATAGAGGTGCGTCCTCACTTAATATTCAGCCTGTTTATACACTAGCATACTGACTTCATTCACGCGGCTATAGGTGATCTATATAGCATGATGGCCTTCTATGGTCCGCTACAATCTGGCGAGGACAAACCACTGTGGGAGGATAATGGTATGTGGACGCCGTGCAGAACGTGGAATTTCCGAGCGGCCTTGCAGAAGAGGGAATACGCCAAGCCTTGGTTATGAGCGTATTTGTGCTCTTCGTTTCGTATGTTCCTCCATAGACGATCTACATGATACTACAGTTATCACAAACCCATGCATGATAATTGTTCAGGCAGCCACCGTGTCATACACTACTCTACCCGTATAAATAGCCACCATGACCATATCCATTGTGAATCGCCACGCGCAGTCTGAAATACTCCCGCTGTATTGATCTGCATCGCGAGTTCGCGTCGTCATTTCTCCATGTGGGCGGTGACGTCAGAAGAGTCATTTAACGGGACACTAGCACCTGGAAGAGAAGCTGCCGTTATGCAGATATGCAGATTCACGGCGCTAGTAGTCGATCACATCATCCACACCAACCCCCTTATCCAGTGCACGCAGTACCATTCATATAATAGCTACTGCAGTCATCGTACATCGTACATCCTTCTTCCCCACATCTTGCTCATACGACCAACAACGATGAGCTTCATGCCTGTTCCTCCCCAGTTCGACGCCTTCCGCGCGCCGGACTCGCTACAAGCTACTGCCCAGACGGGCGGTTTCGCGCAGGCCGCCGACAGGTCCTCTGCGTCAGGTCCGCCAGTCGGTTTCGGCGGCGGTCTTGGCGACTCACCCAACGTACCTAGACCCGGCACATCCATCGACCCAGCAACGGGCAAGCCACACACCGCTGGCTTGACTCGCGCGGAGTTGGCACAGAAACGCGCAGAAGCAGCGGCTCTGGAGCGTGCCAATGGCGGTGTCGCGCCTTCGGCCGAACTTCCCCCAGCCAGCACCGAGGGGCTCACAGAAGAAGAAGTCCAGCATATCAAGAGCAAAGGCGCTGAACTACTTGACAACACTCCCCACCAAGAAGCTGTCCGTAGAGGCAGCGCGGGCGAGAGAGACCCCAGATTGGCCAGAGAAGGGCTCGACGAGCTCAGTGGACGGGAGCAAGCTGCTCGTCAGCTTACCGCTACTGCTCCTACTATCACAAATTCTCTGAGCGCGCCTTCTGGTGCGCCCATGGATTCTGGGCTGATCACTCCTGGCTTAGAGTTGCCCGGCGCTTGGGGACGTAAGTGCAGCCACTTTCTTCATACATCATACGAGCTGATAAGAAAGATACAGCTGTGAAACAGCTCGGTGTTCCTGGCTCGAGCCCCAATGCCCCCACAACAATCTACGAGGACCTCTCAGAGGGCTTCAACAGAGTCGGCCAAGTGGCGTACTCCGTGATTCCTTCCCCGATCAAAGAAGCCTTGCACCAACAATCGCCCAAACCCATCAAGGACGCCATTGCCCAGCAAATGCCGAAAAGCCCAATGGCCGGTGGTCCCACCTCGCCACAACCCACTACACGAGGTGTCGAGAGTTCACCTCCTCTCGGCCCCGGTGCAGGTGGCCGTCGAGGATCCGCCGCCGCTATCTTTGAGCAGGCCAAACAACGAGCCAACATGGTTGTTCACGACGTGCAGGAGACATTGCAGCAGACTGGGCGTGAGTCTCTTTGCATGACTTCATATCAACTAAGCTGATCTATCCAATGAAAGGCCGAGCATCGGTGACAGTCAACGACTACCCTCTCCTCGCTCAAGTCAAGTCTTTCGCCAAAGACGCCTTTGCAGCCCCAGGCGTAGGCACGCAATCCCACCTCGCTGTGGGCCCCATTGCGGCCGCTGTACGAGGAGGACCTGTCATGGCTGGTGAGACGACAATTAATCTCGTATAAGTTTGGACTGCGTCGCTGATGCCAAATAGTCGCTCCCCGTACTTCACTTCCATCGAACGAGCCAGCCGGCGCGCTTCCAGGGGAGCACTCTTCTGGTGCTGGGGCTCTTCCCGGGCCTGCTGAGGAGACGGGTGTGGCTATCCTCCCAGACGAGAAGAGTGAGTAACGATCATAATTGATGCCAGGAGGCGCTGACCCAGAATATAGAGCCGACACAGACCCTGCCTTCTCAGGAAAACCAAGGTGTCCTCCCCGGTGAGACATCTGCCGGCGTTGGAGCTCTTCCCGGAAAGCTCGGCGAGACCGGTGTTGCAGATCTTCCAGAGGAGCGGGGTGAGTGCGATGTCAAAACTTATTCCTGCTCGTTCTAACCTTCCACTAGCCACCAACGCATACGACTCAAAAGCTGCCGACACCCCGGCGGCTGGTCCAAGCGGCACCTCCGACTTTAGCGAGATCACCTCTGCCGCTCCCGCAGTAGTGCCGGAACCATCAGCGTCTAGTGCGAGCTATGGTGCTTCGCCCTCTCCTCCTGTCAACAAGGCTCCACCTTTCGAAGAGACCTCGGCCGTATCTCCAATCGTTGACGATACCACCGAGCAATCCCGCGAGATCCCTCAGTCTATCGCATCGAGCTACGACGCCGCTCCCGCTGCACCTCAGACGTCCGCTCCTGTCTCCGAAGAGGCATTCAGTGCACCCGCACCTTCCGCAGCTGTGGAGCCCAGCCGTTCATTCGGCACTTCGGTTGACTATTCCGGGCTTGCTCCCGCCTTACCTTCCACCTCTCTGGGCCTTGGTGCCGACAAAGGTGCTACCGAGATCGAGCCTACTCTGACCGGCCCTTCCACCCCCGGAGAAAGTGCAACATCCTCTTTCGAAGGTGACCTCGCTGCCGGGTCGACGCTTGCACCCGAAACACGTCACGGCGTGGACCGCGCAACTTCGACCACATCGGTCACAGCTATCAAAGGCGGTCACGAGGGCACTGTTGGGTCTTCCCCTCTCGCGCAGTCGACGCTTCCGCCCACCGAGGAGTCGTTGTCCGCGCCTGACACTCGCCATGCCAATGACCGCACTACCTCTTCCGCTTCCGTGACTGCTATTCGAGGTGGAAACGAGGGCAACATGAAGACTTCCGCTTTGGGGCAATCGACTCTTCCTCCCATGGATGAGGTTGTTATCCCTGCCGAGAATGGTGTCGACGGTGAAGAGACCAGTGGACAGAAGTCTACCACACGAGGAACGGGGCCCAACCACACGACCTCTCTCACCCCAGGCAGCGAGTCGGACGGTATTGGACACCCTTCGACAAGAGACGTTCCGGGCGCAACTCGCGAACCTGGTGCCTATCCCGCTGCCAACCACGGCCACGATAACGTCACTTCTTCGTCTTCTCTAACTCAGGCCGTGAACCAGATCCCCGCCG
>JALPBZ010000188.1:0-38999 GCA_026538355.1 Cryptococcus sp. GC_Crypt_5
ATGGTACAGGTTCCACGTAGGCGCGAATTTGAATTGGCCCGAAGTGACTACCACAGGCTTGGAATGTGTTTTGGCTGCTAGCGCGCAAGCTAATGACCCGGATAAAGCGTACAGCCCACCATTGGCAAGTACGGAGTGCGCGCCGAGGATGACTTTGGTCACGCGCGGCATGAGGGCGTAGATCGAGGAGTCGGGGATGAGGATTGTGGGTATACCCGAGGCGGACAGAGAGGCGGCGAGAGAGTGACCCAGGTAGCTAAAATATCAGTAGTCAATCAGCCAGAAGTCAGGCTTGGATGGCGCGCAATCATGCCCTGGCAGGGCAGGTAGATATGACAATGCACTCACGAAGGCGCAGACTCCGCCACGATCACAGTAAACTTTCTGTCCTTGTACGCCTGCTTCAAGAACGCTTCCACCGTCTTCGAGTGGCCCATCGTGAGAATGATCTCCCTACGAACAAGCGTGATCAATTATGCGATCCTCTTTGTGCTATTGCGGCACTTACGACGAGTGGATATGCTCTCTTGCGCCTTTTGCCACGTCCTCATGGGTGGTCTCGAGCTCGCCAACGACTTCGTCGATAGCTTGTATCAGGACCGGCTTGAGCTTCGCGCTCTGCTTCATGAACTCTTCGCTGTCGACTCGCGGCGAGGTGTTTCCCCACGCATAGCTATCTGGACCCGTCGTAGCAGCGGGAGTCTGCACAATGCCCTTTGTCGGACTAGCAAAGAGGCTCGAAGTTGAGGCTGAGAGCGACATGTCGACTAGAGATCCGGACCGCTCCAATTGAGCGCGAGAATGCCGCATGGCCACGAAATTGGATAAGGAGGTTTGGCGCTGTAAGCCCGATTGCGAGGTCGAGGGGAGACTGAAGTTGAATTCGTTCGTGGAGGAGAGGTAGTGAGAGGGTGGAGCGTGCAAGCCCGGCGTCGTAGGTCCTAGATAAGGCGTTTCTGGTGCTGAAGGCGGCAGCGAAACGTGTGCCGCGGCTGCTGCCCTGTACTCTTCCCGAATAAGACGTAGGATCCGCCGGATGGTGTTCGTGGCCGCCAGCTCTGCGCGCTGTCAGCGATCACCGTACTACTTCTCATCGCGGCAGAAATAAGAGCTGACCTTTGGGGTTTGCATCAATCAACTTCCTCCCGACAAGCTTGATGAGCGCCAGCAGCTCATCAATGGTGTTGTACCTCGCACTCCGAACGATATTCTGGATCAACGCCGCCGTGGCCAGAGCAACGTTGAGAGAACCGACAATTTGCCTATGCCCACGAGATCAGCCATACCCCGACTCTTCTTGTTCGCTGCAACATGTATCCGGACAGCGAGACTCACCTTCGCCGTAAGCTCGTGCAGAGGGCCTCGGTGAGTCGGGCATTAGGGTCATTTGATTTCTACCATCAACACAAGATATCAGTATCTAGGAGCGGTACCAATTCCGCTGCCAGGATCGCCAACTCACCAGAGCAGTCTGAGCAGCCATCTCGCTGAGCGTTGCGACGTTGTAAGCTATTCGGGGAACGTGTGGCCGAGTCGTAGGCAGTTGTTAGAATGGAG
Organism: Cryptococcus sp. GC_Crypt_5; assembly: GCA_026538355.1. Classification (NCBI taxonomy): domain Eukaryota; kingdom Fungi; phylum Basidiomycota; class Tremellomycetes; order Tremellales; family Cryptococcaceae; genus Cryptococcus; species Cryptococcus sp. GC_Crypt_5. The sequence goes on from JALPBZ010000188.1 coordinate 1,558, forward strand.
AGATGTTGAAGACAGCTTGCTATTCAAGGCATCCTTTTTGTTCTCGTACAACGACTCGACGGAATATCACGTGACATGATTAACGCTCGTCATGCACCTCAGTCGGTGACAGATAACTCAATCAGTGTTGCTTAATTCACTGATTACATGCATCGACATCTGTATAAGCTGACTCGGACAGTGCAGAGGATATGGCATCTGGAAGCCAGAGTCAGATCGGTTGGTCGTCCCATTTATGTTCCAGGTAGTACGCTCTTTAACGTCGGATATCAGGCCCGATATCACAGCAGTATGCTGCTGCAGCGACGGTCCCACTGATCAAGTCCCCATCGTTATGGCTGCCTAAGCCTGTGAGTGAGAAATAGCTGGCTCATCATTTACCTAGCTCTACGACATGCGAACGGATCGCTGAGCTAACGCGTTATTATCTCATTTAGATCGAATTGCCAGGCGACATCCACCCTTTACCAGACGACATTACGGCCTACGTGAGTAATCCGAGCGCTATCCCTTTTCCAGCAGCAAGGACGCTGATACTGTTCATGACAATCGATGAGCAGTTCGTCTACCCTTTCAGCTTGGAAGAACATGTTCTGTCCCTCCGACCGTCGCCGCACGAGGCGATAAGCAGTAGGCGAGCGCGTAACGCCGAGATACTCCATCATAGGGAAGTGGAGGAGGAGCAGAAGGAGTGAGTCGCTTTCTTCTCATCTTAAGCCTTACCACATGCCACCCTTCGTAGCATGATACCCGGTTTCCACATAGGGCACAGTAGACGAAGAGAAAAGGTGATACTGATACCTTTGCGGTCCATCAGGCGCGACAACCTCAAACGTATAGCCCCAGGGTACAATCCCTCTTCCGTCCTCTTGCCCACTTCGCAGACCACCTCGTCCCATCGTCCCGCACAATCACCTTTCTCACTTTTCGCAACAACTACATCAACCCCGGATCCTACAAGCTCAGGCCAGCCTGCAAAAGCCAACCCCAACGCATCTCACGATCCGATGGACGAGCTGGTCGCGCAATTGGAAGAGATGGAATCGAGACGGTGATGCATTTGTACCGTTGCGCGGTTGTGACATTGTATCTCGTACAGTAGAGACGGAGTCCTTACTCCTTACGTTGTATCCGTACCCATCATTGTTGTAGGTATCTTCAGAGCATGTCATTTGCACTTATGGTCAAATGCGGCCTTGCACAGGAATCAGGCGGCGGCGGACTTAAAGTGTTCGCATGACGCGTGTAGTCACAGTAACGCAATGCAAGTGGTACAAGCCATTGCGAGCGGCCCAGACGCCAGACGTGGCTGCCTGTGTCGACGGTGGGTAGCACAGTCGACATGGAGCAGGTACGGGATACGCTGTACCGGAATCTGGGTATCAGGGCTGTATTAATGAGCCACGTGGCCTCCCTCTCGCGGACTGCGGCAAAGCTGTATTGAACATTTTCAATAGTCTGTTGCCTCAGTACGTCTCGTTTCGTAGCGAGCTACGGTACAGGATCGGACTGCGTGTGCTCATTCCGTACTCAAAAGTGTTACGGCGGCCATGAGTGTGCGTGTCTATTGTGCAGCAAGTCGACATACGCTAGACCGGCTGCCGGTATGGCGCAAGGACGAATGCTAGGCTGGCGTGATCCCGTTACTTCGGTTGACATGCCAAGGTGAAACAAACAAGTGGTCGCGCGACCTCGCTCGTTTCTGAGCTTCGGGCATGCTGCGCAACTGCAATGCCATCGTCTGACCCTCCTTCGGCTACTAGCTGGAATCGTGGTGGTCCTTTGACAGCACTGACAGCGTAGCAGAGCATACGTCTGCTTTCCGCTATTTGGCTTTGTGGTGGTCGACCTTTAGTCTTCTGAGGATGGTGTCCAAGGGTGAAGGGCTATGGCCATTCCCCTCGACCGTATACGCGCTGCTGAGCATACTCGGTTTTGACCACAGTATGCGCAGGATTCTGCTCGTACATCGACCATGATCGGCCAATGACACTCATTTGGAAGGACTCAAAATCCACTCATCGCGCACTGACCCTCTGCTGCGACTCCGTTACACGTCAGCACACAATCGCACCATCACACCATACTCGTTGGCCATTGCGCAGTTTCGCATGCTAAGCTTCTCAACACATCAATAATCACCATACACGCCCCTTTCTCAGACGACAACACTCTGTCAACGTTAGCTCTTCATTCAGTGGTCGACTTACCCCGCCGATGCTATGTCCAAACCTGATGAGATTCCTGCGTTGTCGTACATCCTCGAGCCGGCCAGTGAGTCTCCGGCCTGTCAATGGATGTGTTTAACGGTGACTGATGTATGGGTGTACCTTCCTTTGTCTTGCTTCGCGGACGCTACTCGTGGTTCTTTCTCTGACCGACTCCACTACTTCACCCGCACCCCCAGTCGTCGCCGGTCTACTCACAGCGGGATGCTTGATCAACCGTCGCCGAGCAACCGATATCGTTCAGGCAAATGCAGCTGTCGGTGATCCCATGCCAGCAGTTGGCGAGTCGAGCTGGAACTGGAGAGAAATGCGGTTCTTCAATTGGACTGTCAAAGTGCCGGGCAACGAGAGATTCCGCATGAAGCTCTTCAGCAGGTTCTTGGGCATGTTCCCCTTCCTCATGGAAGTGTGGTACTGGCTCTTAACGTGAGTGCTACTTTCCTTTACATCACACCGGGTCTTTTCGGTTCCTCCTCTGTCACTCAATCGCTGTGCTTGCGTGGCGCGACGTGGCTAACGCTTGTATTCACAGCTACTGGATCTACCAGATCGCACGAGCCATTCAAGCCCTGACGATGGGCCAAGACTTCCGCATACTCGCCGAAAAGCATGCTAGGCAGATCATCGCGGTCGAGAAATGGTTAATGATCGATTGCGAGCTGGGCCTACAGCGTTTGGTCATGAGGCATCACTGGCTTCTAACCTTTTTCAACAAGTAAGCTGGGCATTGGTCGCCTCATTGAGTGCTTCAGATTGCTGAGACGATATTGTATCAGGACCTACGCCATGGTCCACATCCCCGCAACGATCAGCTTCATGGCGTACTCGTACTACGCTTTCTCCCCGCTCGTCTTCCAGTCCACCAGACGCACCCTCGTCCTGTGCAATTGTATCGCTTTCATAGTCTTCTCCAGTTGGCCATGTATGCCTCCCCGCCTCCTGCCCTACGCTGAATTCGGCTACATCGATACTCTGCATACAGGCAAGGCCGCGAGCAGTGAGTCGATGCCTGCTAAAGATGTTCGTTGCTGATTCCCATCAATCTGTCAGTTTGGACTACAAACAAGGTCAGCTTATGTAGTCATTGAGTGTTCTGACTTGGAGTTGACATCGCGCAGTTCCAGAACCAGCTTGCCGCCTTCCCTTCTCTTCATTTCGGCTACAGCTTCGTGATGTGAGTACGCAGTAGCTTCACTACCATTGCGATCGCGATCAAAGGCCAAGCTAATGAATGTGCAGTGGCCTGTCCCTCTTCGTCTATTCGCCACACCGCGTCGTCCGCTTCATCGCCCTCTTCTACCCCCTCCTGATCCTTCTGGTGATCATGGCGACGGCCAACCACTATCTCCTCGACGCGGTCGGCGGATTCTTCGTGACGGTATTAGCGTACAGGCTCAACAAGCTTCTGTTAAATCTGCGGCCGATCGAAGAATGGTTCTTCTGGCTGATCAGGTATGTGTCATGCAAAAACCCTTTCTCGAGGGCAAAAATGTTGGCCTAGTACGGCATGTGCGCTGACAGAGCCCACTTCGCTCGCAGGACCGAGCGACCGATGGACAAGACTCAGTTCCAAGCTGTACTCACCAGGGATCAAGTGGTTTCTGCCACCTACAGGGATATGTCTCACCGACCTCTCATGAGCAGTCCGGTCTGAGAGTGCATCGCACGTATAAGAATTGGCGATGAGCAAGGAGAATGACGTTATAAGATAGAGCGCGTCTCGATTATGTCGCCGGTACATGTGTTGATATGATGTTCGTTGTCTGGATCATAGTATACCACGTACAAGATACAGTATGATATGACCAGTATGTTATGACCAGTAACGAAGGGCATTGTGCATCCAAAGCATTAAATTAGCGGTGGCTTTTAGCACACCAGATACTTCCTACAGTACGAGTACAAAAGGAGCATTGTGGCAACTGCTGCCACTGTACACTTGCAGCAGACAGCATGGCCCGCTTCGTGGCACCTCAGATTAGGTACAGCAAGCTTCGAGGCCATTCGACACAATCACTCATTTGCTCGGAGGTATAATGTCGTGGGTCCAGGTGATGCCGGACAAGAAACTATCATTCTCCGAGCGACCGCCTGGTCAGGTGCGCGTACCCACATCCGTATCATGTGATGTGAAGTGACGCGGCGTATCATGCGGACTGATGATCGTTGTTCATTGTTGATTGCTCATTGCTCATTGCGTTCTGTGCCCGACTGTCCAAGGTATCGCGGTGTACCCCTGGCCAAGGAACGCCGAAGCACACATACACACCCACCCCATCATCAGACTGTATGCACTTTATACTATAATCAAAGGATGATCAAAGGATGGCTCGCAATAGCGTCATTGATCGTTGATACTGGATTAAGGTACGAGATCCTCTCGCCCGTCCTTTGGGAGCCTAGCACTATGACAACACGGCGGTCGGGCTGTTTCAGTGAGAGGAAAAGTACGACTATCACTACGATCAACATGGAGTATGGGGCACGGAGTATGAGCGCGGCGCACGGAGCCCGACTTGGTTACCGGCTCAGTCATGGGACTGACCTCGGTGTGTACGCCAACGAGGTGTGTGTAGATTGGGCGAAATGACGGCGTCGGAGGCAAAACGACTTTGTATTGGAGCTGAAGCGAAGCGACGACAGCGGTCGTCAAGCTGCTCGAGGCATGCCCCAAGTCACACTGTATATCATCGCCATTCCGACCTCCGCGCTGCGATACACCCCGTCATCTCTCCTCCCGGTCTTACTATAAAGCCAGTCTTCTCGCCTTGGCGCTTACTATACGACCTCTCCCTCCAGCACCTCGGTTGATCCATCTGCGCTACGCGTCGAACCGAGAACGAGTATGATGCTCACGATGGATGATCCATACAACGAGTCGATCTGCACCTCAGAAGCCTCCTCATACTTTTCCTATAGCGAGTGCTCGCAACACTCCTCACGCATACCGCCACCTTCATCCACCAGCATTACTATTGTGGACACATCACTATACGATCTGCAACTCCCCTGCGGACCCGGCTTTGCAGATGCCCCCCTCTCTCCGCCTGCCGAGTACTACCTCCATCCATCCGAACCAAGTCAACTTGCTCCTCCGGGTCTACCGAGAGCGACGACGATATACGGCTACGAGAAGAAGACGGACATGTCTACTCCGAACGATGACTGCGAGCCTCACCGCACCGCACAGCTTCCCATCCATCACTTCTATCCTTACTCGGCTCATCAAATGCCTGAATACCAATTTACCTCGTCCGCCACTCCACCGAACCCCGTCGTCGGTGACTCCCAGTCATCAGGCCAATGGGCATATTCTACACTCCTCACCCCACCCATGCCGCATATGGTTTTGCTCGCGCCGTACGACGTCGAGTTCGCAGCGCAAATGTACACCACCGCTTCAGCATGGCACGAGGCTGTCAACCAGCGGAAAGTATCTACATATATTGGCGATTCGAACGTGGACGACCAATTGATGTCTCCTCATCAGTCCTTCGTGCCGACACCATATAGTATCCGTCCATGGCCAGCAGCCGCCACCGTGCCCTTCTCAGCTCTGGCGGATCACTTCTCCTCTCATCAAGTCCGGACGCCCAGTGCCGTTCGTAGCGCTACCACGCCCATTGTTCGAAGCACAGATTATGTTTCTATCCCTCCCGTACCGCCACCTCCAGGAGGCACGGCTTCAGATGAAGAGTTGGACCTCAAGCCCTTCACCGCCGATGAAAATAAGTCAACAAGATCGTACGTCGTGTCAGTGCGTGATCTTCTCCTATGCTATTGTGATGGTGTTCAGCTGATCACTGATCTCGTGTCCAGAAGCAAAAGCAGCGCCGATACGGCTGCGGTCTGTGCCAGGAGACATTCACGCGCAAGAATGACCGTAAAGTAGGTGTCATCAGCTCCTTTCCATCCCCGATATCAAGCGGAGTGTCAGTACCACATAGCGGAACACTGGCTGACACTGCTAAATGCTTATAGAGGCACACAATCTGCAAACATTGTCAGTGATCATTATCCTCCGTAGTGGCACATGTGCTGAGCATGGTGTCTGTCCGACCTCTAGCGGCCGAAAGGCCATTCCGCTGTGAAGGGTGCCGCAAGTCGTGGGTAAGTACTCAGTGTGTACTGCCTTGTACTCGAAGCAATCAGCCGAACCAAGACTGACTGGATGACAAGGCACGCTGCGACAAATACCGCGAGCATCTGCTCAAGAACGCCGAGTGCAAGATGGCTGCGCCACTTGAGGGTCAGTGGATCGCGCGGCTCATAGGTGGTTGTGAGAGGGATGAGTAGCGACGGTGACTGATGCGCTTTCTGATGAGTAGACTTGAAGGTCAAGCGGGAAAGACAGCCCACCGCTTATTTGTGATCGCTGTGGTATCAGTACGGGCTATTGCCACGGCCAGGAAGTATGCAAGTTGTACGGTATGAAGTGAATCGATTGTACATCTGCAATGTGTCGTAATGCAGATATCGGCCGCCTCTGACCATTGTAGCGTCATACGTTGTATGTCGACGTGCCGAACATCACATCTCTCGCTCGCCTATAACAGCCCCTCCCATAGATCCGCATCTTTGCCTTGCCTCTTCAACAACTCCCTAAGCTCAGTATCCAGTAGCTCGAAGAGTTTGATCTGGGAATTACGATGATGAACCCATGTTTCGCTGAAGGGATCATAGTCGAAGCGACCTGGGCCGGAGAGGGGGGACGAGATCCATATTTGTAAGTTTGGGGGTTGTTTGTTGATCACGTATGTCCCGTGCGGGGGCAGGGAGACGGTCATGACGCCTGACTATTGGCGAGATCGTCGAGTTCGTGAAGTTTGAGGAGGGATAGATCGAGAAGAGGAGCATTGATTGAAGGCGCGGTGGTGCAGAGGTATGTGGACGAGTAGAGCAGATAGCGGAGGGAGGAGGATGAACAAGTGGACAAGCGTTCAAAGAGCGTCAGCATAGTAGCATATGAAGAGCATGCATCACCCAGCATATTGACTGAATCCTCCAGTCAAGGTGCGACGGAACAGCACTCACACTATACTCCACTTCCCAATCATCCGGCCCGACTTCCTCACACATAAGCTCTATCGACTCGTGAATCTTCTCCATATCCCGCTCCGAGACTCGTTCGTACGTATCGTTATCCAGCGCGGGCGTTCTGATGTAGTGCAAAGTACATCAGCTAAGCCCTTGATCCAATATAGACTAGGGGCAGATCTGCGGGGTGGGCATGTGCGACAGAGAAAGAATGAAGGAAGGAGGAAGAAGGAAGAACTGAAGAGGACTGGAACGCACGATTCGGATCGTTCTTGTTGCACCAAAGAGCTCGAGTGTATTCCAGCTCTAGATCCACTAGATAAAGACTGCACTCCCCTACGGCTCACTGTTGCACAGCCCGCGGAAGGACGAAGGGTGGCTCGGCTCGTGATCGATGTAGACGAGGGGGTCTGTGTCGATGTCGATGCCGAGCTGGAGACAGACGCCAAGGAAGACATCGACATAGCGAATGGTCGGATGATGCTCGCACGTCCAACCCGCGCGACGGTCGCACCATGCCCAACTGAGCTGCAGCTTCGTAAAGCTCTCGATCCGCCTGCTATCATCATTCTGGTATTCTTAAACAATGTTGTCAAGACAAAGTGGAGAAAGAAGTAGAAATAACGGACAGATATTTCAAGTATTAACTGCAATGTCAGCTGTATCGCAAGCAAAGCACATCATTCCCTGTGCCTGAGCAGAGTGAACAGTGTTAGTGGCAATTATACTGTGTCATCTCACTGGCAACGACTACGAGATGAAGAATGCATAGCCGTGTGCATGCAAAACAAGATATATCACGATGGTATACGAGATGCTAGGTATATATCCCCCACTCAATACACTTCACGCTTCACACTTCACACCGCATGGGCCGCATCGCTCTCGCCATACAGCTCGCGGCGCAACCACCTCAGCCGGCCATCATCTTTCCACCCTCTCCACACTTCCGCCTCAGTCCCTATAGTATCGTTCGACGGGGCCGACGCGAACTTACGTTCCATCGCTTCCCACGCCCTCCTCACCGCCTCGTCGTCGCCGGAAGTAGTCTTTGCGAAAGCTTTCAATATCGTATACACCGCTTTCCGGTTCGGCGCCTTATTCGCCATCGCCATCGTCAATTTGGCATCGGAGGTGGTCGAAGTGGTCGAAGTCGGACGAAGCGATATGAACGATTCGAAAAGGTCTTGCAGTACGTCGACCGTCCATCCCCCTCCTGCTCGCGTGCTCGAGCTCATGCTCGAGCTCACCGCCTTTGGCGCTGCGGCAGACATGACCCCCTGAGCCCAGATCGCTCCTAGACGCTCTTCCAGGCTTTCCCTACTTCTCTGGACACGCTCGCGCTGCTCATCGCCGCCCAGACTGATCCCAGAAGGGAAAAGCCTTCCCGCATCGCCAGGCATCAGTCGACCTCCTTCTTCGACCTCGCCATGAGATGCGAATCCGCGGAAGAGCGAGATATAATCACGCATGTTGGGTACATGACCGTCCGAGAATATATGCTGGAGGATCGTGAGTGCTCCTGCGAGGTGGCCCTCTTGTGCCAGGTAGTGGAGCAGCGGGCCGTATGTCTCTTGAGTGGCTTTCACGCCTTCGGGAATAGCGATCCTGTCGGATCCGCTATCGCGGCGCAATCGAAGGATGTCCAGCAACTGCTTCTCCTCGTCGGAAGTAGATGGTCGCATCCGCGAGTAGATCGGCACGACGACGTCCCACCGGCCAACACGCGCAAAGGCACCTAGTGCAAAGTTGAGCAAGACCACGGCGTCATTTGCCGCTGTAACGTCCGCCTTCAAGGCCTGTTCGAGCACAGCGAGGATAGCCTCAGTATTCCCCTGTCGATCAAGAAGGACCATCTTGGCGAGCCAGGTATAGCTGTCCGCGCGCAACCCCTCTCGCTCCATCCTGCTCCACCAATCATTGAATCGCATTTCGTGATTCGCCAACGCGCAAAGGTATACCAGGTTATTAAGCGCTGCCTTGTATCGTCTCGTGGCTGCTTCATCTGCAGCATTGGGGATCGAGGGGAAGAGCGATCGGAAAGTCTTCTCGGCTCGAACGATGTCCTTTGCTTTGACGGTGCGATTCTGCAGCGACTCGGAACCCATTATGACCAGCTCTAGACCTCGTAAAGTCGATTCTCCGTTTCCAGGCAACGCGCGCAGCTCGTCGATCACGTGTGTCAACTGCTCTTTGGTGAATCGGCGATCTCCTCCTTCCCGCTGCTGCATTCTCCTCAAACCAACGATAATCTCTTGCATTTCCCCTGCAGAGAAGAGATGAGAGGAGGGAGCTGATTCATACAAGTCCATATAGGCTTCGTGCAGCTGATCAGCTGTTGCGTGCGGGGGAGGTGGATCCGCCGTCAAGCGTAAGATGGAGGAGAGTTTGGTGGACCGTTCCTGTGGAGGCAGTGTGTGACGCGCGATGGGATTTATCACTTCCTGAGAGTCATCCGGTAACGGAAGCGGATTCGGCGTCGTTTGGTTAGGGAGATGGTCGGAGACTGGATCACGAGGCGCTTGGTCCGGAGAGGACGCTGAGGCAGCAGCGCTTGCCCCATGAATATGGCTACCCAGTAGCATGAGCGCCGGCGAGAATGCCAAGGGCGAGCTGTCGTACGGCAGCGCCGCCGAGGCGAACGACCGAGCTGCCGTGGAGAATGACCTGGGCCGCGATGAAAGTACCTCGTAGAATGCCGATTGCGGTATTGCGATATTGCCAGCTACGGATCGGAGCCGTTTCTTCCCCTCTTTCTGCTTGTTGAGATGCTTGAGCTTCCGCTCGTAGTGGCCTAGATCAATCGTCTGAGTCAACGTTCTTTGAGTTTAATTTGAAGCAGCTCACCTCCATACAAGCCTGCAGTGACATCTTTCCTGAATGCGTTCAAGTTTTCTCGCGCCACCACTCTGGCTCCGACGGCCGCTTGGATGGACAGGACAAATTGTTGTCGGGGAAGGACTTCCTCTGTACCTTTCGTCAATCATAATCCCAAATAAATTTGTGCTACTCACTCAACTTCTTGACCCATGTCTTACCAATGGACTGAGCAGCGTTGCGATGCACGATCATCGCCAATGCGTCGATAGGTTTGGCGTTGATGAGGATGTTCATCTACGCGACATTGTCAGCGACCATCACTTGGATCGCACCGAAGACTCACTTTGACAAGGTTCGACTGCTCATAGCCCGCTTCTTCATAGTCAAACGAGGCGAAACCGGAGCTCGAGCTCTTCAATTCCGAGAAGAAGTCCGTGACGATCTCCGAGAGGGGCAGGGAGTATCGCATTATCGCTCGATCCGTGCCTTCGAGTATGCGGTATTCTTGCTGCACGCCTCGATACCTCGCACACAAATCCATCATCTCGCCAATGTATTCTGTGGAACGTCATTGATCAGTTGTGTCGCCACATCGCATAAATAAACACTCACCATTGGGTACGAAGATGGTGGCATTGACTGGACAGCTATCAGTTTGGCAGTCACGCATCACACGATCAGGTACGCACTCATTGGTTCCTCGACGTGCGCTACTTTGGCCTTGGGGTCGCTGACGTCAGGAAACTCGACAGGGTTGGAGATGTAGATCTCCCTTCCGTCAAGATAGACCACTGCAGCAACATCCAGTCAGCACGCTCGGGATTCGCTCTTCAAATCACTGACCTTTGTACGGCACGGTCGGCGCAGTCACAATGACTTCCGAGGCGTACTCGTCTTCAAGGCGTTGGCGACTGGGATATTAACGTCAGCTCTCGGGACTTTCACGGAGATCGGTGGCACTGACAAGACGTCCATATGTAGAGTACCAAGGAAGCCAAGTCGGAAACCCTGACTGAGAGCGGCGGAAGATTCTCGTTGAGCGGACACTGCGTTCATGACGTGCATCAGCACAAATTCTCCAGGTCGTTAGTGATGCTTACCGCTTCGATCGTTCAATGTCAGCTGTAAGCAGATGTCAGCTTTCTCTCGACTTATCTCAGGCAACCGAGCTCACCCTTTCAATCGATTCTTCAAGTTTTGGGAATTCCGAGCTGTCCATAGGAAAGACGCCGGCGTAGACCTTCAATGGCGAAGTATCAGAACCGGCTCTAGTCACCCACATCGAGTATCACGAAGCTCACCATCGCTTTCATAGGCTTGAATCCGGGAAGGGGGTCAACGGGTTTGTCTGCCCAACAAATGGTATCCCCAATAAAAGCTGAGAGGGGTCATCAATATGCGTGTTTCCTTCATGCAAGCGGGACAAACCTTCTTCCGAATTCTTCATGTTGCAAACAAGGTATCTGTACAGTGTCAGTCAGCTTTGATCGCATAGCCAGTAAGCTTCAGACAGCTCACCCGACTTGACCATCTTTGAGCTCGTCTACGGGAACCTCTTCAGGGTTATTGATGCCTACTTCGAGAATTTCGTACTTTCTTCCAGCCTGGAGAAACCGAACTTTGTCGCCTTTCTTCAGTGTGCCGGAGAAGATACGGACGAGGGAGACGACCCCGCGGAACTGGTCGTAGCTATCACAATATCAGCTGATGCTTTGAGCAGCGTCCATAGAGGCGTCAGCTCACAAAGTATCAAAGATCAATCCTCGCAGTTTTCCATCGTCCGACTCCCACCGCCGAGGCGAAGGTAAACCCTCCACGATCTGAGTCAGAACTTCGTCCACGCCCAGTCCGCTCTTCGCGCTGATTCGCATGTGCGTATCCTTGGCCAGGCCTAATGAGACTTCGATCTGCTCTGAGGTCTCGACGGGCGAGGCGTGCGGCAGGTCGACTTTGTTGATTACTGGTAACAGGGTGAGGTTGGCTTCGACCGCATGATGGAAGACGGAAAGCGTCTGAGCTTGTATGCCCTCTACGTCGCGCATGTGAATTCTCAGCATTGATCAAAGCTTCTGGAGGATCGAGTACAGCTTACGAGAACAATCGACCAATAGTAGCCCTCCTTCGCAAGCACCTAAACTCCTTGACACCTCGTAGCTGAAATCGACGTGACCCGGTGTATCGATCAGATTGATCAAGTAATTCTGTCCGTCCGTGTGGCGATGTATGATAGACACAGTCTGTGCTTTGACGGTGATTCCCCTTTCTCGCTCCACTTTAAGCTTGTCGAGGAATTGCGGCGAGGAGGAAGCCGGTACTGTGCCCGTCATCTATGTCGAAATTCATTGTTAGCTGTAAATCGCGAACGGGGCGGAAACACAGCTAACCTGCAGCAGTCTATCTGCCAATGTCGACTTTCCATGATCGATATGAGCTATGATAGACAGATTCCTACTGCCGTATTAGCATCATCATAGCTCAACAATACACGAGAGACTGACCGTATACGCTCCGGAGGGAACTCGTTCATGTCAACCTTCCTCTTCCTCACAGCCGACTTTGAGTCGCCTGGCCTGGCATACGAGATGGCGCTAGTCGTCAACATTCTATCACCTAGTCGCACATGCTTGTAGCTTGTCGGGTCGGGCAGTCCACGGTGTGAAGAACCTAGGCGGGGCAACCGGCTGGACGAGGCTACGGCGAGACTCGCGTTCAGAGGATTTGAAGCTCGCAGTCTCCGGAGACAAGCAGCGCATGGCCTGCTTGCTCTGACTAGAGAAGCCATGGTGGCGAAGTGACGCTGGAAGGGCGGCGTGGAACGGGCTTAGCGAGAAGTGGTGATACCTGCTCTGGTACAAAGGTTCACTTCAACAAGCATGTAGCCGGACAACAAATGTCTATTCGAAGCTGCAGTCGGCTCGTTGACCAACGGAGATGTGAGCCATGTCCGTTTACGCTATGCGATGGAGATTCCAGATAATGTGTCAGTGAGCAAAGTGCCTGAGCACGTCACTGGCTGTATTCCGAAATCATGGTGGTGCATAGAACAGAATATCAGTCACCGAAAAGACAATTCCACTCTGACTGAACTTTTGTAGCGTTGTTCGTCTTACTCATCCACAACAACACTACTACATTGTACATACTACACACTACACGATGTCCGCGCTGCGCTCTGCTCGATTGCTGAGAAGCGTTGCCAAGAGTGCTCCTTCGTCTGCCTCTGCGTCCGCCTCTGCGTCCAGGTACTATGCTACTGCCGTCACGGGCTATGGGCGGGAAGTGGACGGATTCGTCGGAGCTGTCGGTAATACTCCTCTGGTCAGTCTCTCTATGCCCTCAGCTGGATATAGGAGCACAGGAAGACTGACGTTGGATATGACGACTTGACTCTCGCGCAGATCCGCCTCCACCGATTATCCGAGGAGACGGGCTGCAACGTCCTCGCCAAAGCAGAGTTCATGTCCCCCGGCGGGTCAATCAAGGACCGCGCCGCGCTCTACCTCGTCAAGGACGCCGAGGAGAAAGGGCTGATTCGACCAGGTGGTACGGTCGTAGAAGGGACAGCGGGCAACACGGGTATCGGACTGGCGCACGTCTGCCGATCAAAGGGGTATCAATGTGTGATCTACATGCCTGATACGCAGAGTCAGGAGAAGATTGACCTGCTCCGGATGCTCGGCGCGGACGTCAGGCCTGTCCCTGGTGCGTTTGTCTATCTCTCACCAATCTATTCCCATTTCTCCTCTTCTACTTCTTCTGATCATAGAGAGTACTAACCGTAGATCGTATTTAGCCGTCGCATTCGACAACCCGCAAAACTACAACCACCAAGCCAAACGCTACGCCGACTCACTCGACAACGCCGTATGGACCAACCAATTCGACAACACCGCCAACCGCAACGCGCACATACTCACCACCGGCCCCGAGATCTGGGAGCAGACAGGCGGTGGGAAATTGGACGCGTTCATTTGCGCGACTGGAACAGGAGGGACGCTGGCTGGAGTCACGCGGTACTTGGTCGAGAAGAGCGGTGGGCGAGTCGAGGGCTGGTTGGCCGACCCCCCAGGAAGTGTCTTGTTTAACTTGGTCGATAATGGGAACTTGCAACGAGTGGGTAACGGCTCCATCACCGAAGGTATGTACTCCCCCTTTCCTCCCTCAACTATCCAGTGAAGAAGGGATGTTGATCAAGGCGGTTCTACTAGGCATCGGACAAGGCCGCGTCACCAACAATCTCAAGCCCGACCTCGAGCTGTTGACTGGGGCACTGCACGTCCCCGATTCGGCATCGATCAACATGGTCTACAGACTACTTGACGAAGAGGGTCTCTACGTCGGCGCATCGAGTGCGCTCAATGTCTGGGCCGCGGCGGAACTGGCGAAGCGGAAAGGAAAGGGCAGCACAGTAGTGACTGTTCTGTGTGATGGCGCGTATCGGTGAGTACGGCTTAGCCTCACGGCATAATCATTGTGCTGGTCAAGCAAGCCGATGCTGATGTCGGTGTAATCGTAGATACCAAGCACGCCTCTTCTCCCGAGTCTGGCTCGAGTCCAAGGGCCTCATCCAGCACATCCCGGAGAATCTGCAAAAGTACATTGTCCTCCCTTGAGCACTTGATTGAGCAGTATGCATCGCATGTTGATTCACTCGTCGAAGGCAAGCTGCAAGCTACAAGCTAGACTGGTGCTGGATTCCAATAATTATCGAGTCTCATGATGTTTGGGATTACTGATCTACTTGGAAGTAGTCGCCTTGATGAGATCGACGAGACCTTGAATTCTCCTTACCCGTCGACCATACGCCAGATCCACCAAGCCGCGCAAAAACTTCCCCGAAGTCTCTTTCGACGGCAGAGGGAAGTCTGCGTTGCAATTGATATGATGGAGAATGGAGAATCGCTTGCATCAGCGCGGTCTTCTCGGTATTTCAAGTCAGTGGTCATACACGTACCGACAGGTCGAGGGATCGTGGTGCGGATATACGAGAAGAATCGGTCTTCCGTGATGGCTTTCGCGGAGCATAGCGCGCGGAGCCCTTCTTCGCCGCCTATCAATTTATAAGAGATTGCCCGTCAGATAAGGAGATTACACTTCACAAATGCAGTGCTGAGGGTGAAGGTGAAGGCGAGGGTGAAGGCTGAGCTTACCAAATCGCCCATGACCGCTGGCCTTGACTCCGCCAAACGGCATTGCCTGATTGAGGTAGAAGACGCCCTGTTCAAGGTGGAATATGAGTTGACATATGACACTGACATCCAAGTTTTGAAGCTCACGAAACTGCCAGAGTCTTCATCAGCTTGCCATTCTTTCTGGGGACATAGAAACGATAGAGCTCACTCGTTGATAGCCACCATGCCGCACTCCAATTTCTCCGCGACGGCCCTCGCCTCATCCCTGTTCTTACCATAAACGCCAGACCCAAGACCGAACCGACTCGCATTCAACCATCCCACAGCTTCCGCCACATCATCATACGGCATCACGCTCATCACAGGCGCAAAAAGCTCTTCTTGCGCTATATCCATGTCCATCCTCACGTCCGCGACTAACGTGGGCTCGAAATACGCGCCTTCCGCGTGAGTCGGATGGTGGTACTGCTTCCCACCAGCTAATATTCGCGCGCCTGCGGCCTTCGCTGAAGCTAAGATGGTATCTAGTCGTTTGATCGGTGCGTGGGAGATCAGGGAGCCGACGTCGATTCCTGGGCGCAGGGCCTGGATTCGAGGGGTCATGATTGAGATGAAGTGGTCGTATTGCGATCGGTGCACTAGGAACAGCTCGATACCAATGCAGTTCTGCCCCGCCTACCATCATGTTAGCATGTCTGTCACTCGCCATGAACAGCGACACATACTGATTGGCTACGCAAATTGATCATTTTCGTTAGTAGTGCAATTGCGACACAACACTATAACTCACAATGCTCCTCTCAGCCAGGTGCTAGCATAAAAGTCCAAATCTGTACCTGGCAAGATGAATGCGGGGTCTTTACCGCCTAGCTCGATGCACGTCGGGACCATGATCTCAGCGGCGGCAGCGGCGACCTGAGGCACGAGCGAGATCTTAGCTGGATGCGCGATCATCAGAATTTATAAACACGCACCTTGCGTCCGACAGGTTCGCTTCCGATGACTGCTCGCGTGATTAGCGATGATATATAACAGTGGTAAACGCAAGCACGTACAAGTAATGTGCTTGAACAGACGATTCCTGGTCACCGTCTCCGCCACGTCGGGCAGACAAATGACGAGCTGGACCGCCTCTTGGTCCAGTCCGCAAGCGCGCAGACAAGCTCTGATCCCGCCGAAGAAGTACATCGAGCTCCAGGCAACTTGTTCTGAGCATTTGACGACGATCGTATTGCCTGCAAAGAGGGAGGCGAGGATGGGGGAGATAAGATTATGGAACGAGTAGTTCCACGAGACCAGCGCGAGGACCGTGCCGAGAGGCATGTAGTGCACCTGGTCGCGAGAGAAGGTCGTGAGCGCTGTGTACAAAGCGAGTGAGACTGTAGAGGGAAGCACGAACCTTGGATACTTTGTGCACGAGTAAGAGGTTGCCTGCTCGTGCTTGAGGTTGCAGCGTTTTTTCGCCATGCTTGATGAGCCTGAGTACAGGTGAGCTAGGAAACGTCATGTCGAGATGTCGGGACTCACCAGTCAAGCTTGGAGAGGGTCGTGAGGATCTCTCCGAAGACCGCGTCGACCTCTGCAAACGACTCATTACGAATCAGTTCACCGTCTCATCATCCTTCCACAGGTCGCGGGGCTGGACTCTAGCACCAGTGCGACGCACCAGTCTTGCCTGTATCCCTACATGCGACTCTGACGATCCCGTCCATATCCCGCAAAACCCATGCTTTGAGACTACGCAAGAAGCTCTTGCGCTGAGCGAAGGTTGTCTGAGCCCACTTGGGCTGGGCATCATGCGCGCGCTGGATCTGCTCCGCTACTTCTGCAGCCGAAAGTAACGGTAGGGTCGTGAGGTGGTACTGCGGCGGAAGCGATCAGCACATAGCAAGTTTGACATGCAATGGGTGAGACAGGCGGCGTAATGTGTCCTCAGACGGAGATGAATGATGGGGAAGGAGGAACTGGGAATGCAATGCTCACGCCGGTCGCGGGATCGTAGCATGTGATGTGGTCTCGCTGCTGCCCCGTCTTGCCCGTTTCGGGGGGCAAGAGGCTCTCGTCTTGCTGATGGGAGAAGAGGGTGGGGTCATGGATGGTGCGGCCTTGCCAGTCTACCGCTGCTTCCTGTGGGCGGGACGAGGGATTAGGGATTGAAGAAGGTGAGATCAGCCGACTTCTGCATTGTTTTGGAATCACGGTGAAGCCGTGCCGTAACCATGACCGTGGACAGACATGAAACGCAAGATGCAGTACGCACATTCGGTACAGCCCAATCAAATTGCACGACCTTCCTACTCCCCCTCCACGTCTTCCATCGCTCAACATACTGGGGCACCTTGAGCGAGAGAGCAAGCACGACCAAAGCCAAGCTAAATGGTGTGGGCGGGTTATACACCTTGAGCCATAATTGGCCCAGCGTCAAGGTCGATAGCCAGAGTACGACCTGCCTGAGTGAGTCAGGTAGGGAATCGGGAGTGTCCATCATGACTATTTTGGCTTGTGCGGATTTGTTGGCGAACGGGATACAGCTGTGAGCTGCGAGCTGCGTCGATCGTCTTGCGCTGTATATAGGATTGGGATTGCGAGGATTGAGAAAGTGTTCTGCAGAGCAAGCAGCGCAGGATGGGACGAGAAATGTTCAGAAATCACAATATCGGACGCCCTCCACCTCGCGTTTCACCCCTCTACCCCTCTATATACTCGAGCACTCGAGCAGTCGTACATGTATCAGCGTATGAACCTTAGACGCATGCGTGATTCGTTCGGCATCCAGTCCAGTGACATGCCGCCATCATCACGTATGATAGAGAAGTCGTGTACGGCAGTACGCATGCACGCGAGTACAACAAGACGTCGTGCACGACCATTCTGTGGGAGCAGAAGCAGTATCGGCCGAATCCTACATCAGGCATAAGGACCAAGTTCACAAATCACGGTAGATCAGATACATGTACATGCGCTATGCTCATACCGCCCTCTTTCCTCCATTCTCCAGCGGACCAGACGATAGTGGTGCAACTATGACGCTCGCGCCCGCACTTGCGCCCCGCTCATGCTTAGTTAGAAGGATAGAGGAACGCCTCGAACGTGTCTGCGTCCAGGACGTCGGGTTTCCCCGCTCGAGCCGACTCTTTGCCCTGCGCGATATCGAGGACCGGAGATCAGCGTGATCAGCCTCTGGGCTGACTGTCAAGTATCTGACTCTAGCATAGAGGCGTACTCACGTCTTTAAGTCGGATCAATGTCGGGACGCTCTTCACGCCCCATTTATGCCTCGCAGGATGGGACGGCACGTCCTTCCACCTGTCGTCCACAATTGTCACCCAATTAGCGCTTGAGTCTCCGTATAGCCCCACTCCGATCCCGCTTGAGAGTGAGGGCGACTGGAGAGCGGAGAGTAAAGGGAGACTCACTCGTTGCGCTTACCGACGTAGGTGATCACGCCTCCTGCTCAGGTCAACACGGAAGAGTACTCAGCTCTCATCCAAGTCCTTCCACGCGATGTACTAGTACTAAAACGAGAACGAGAACAAGAACGGGAACTCGACGTACTAGGCTTGTTACGCCCAGTGAAGGTGGCCTTGATGATCCTCTCGACATCCCTGCAGTGCTGCGCGCGTGCGTGCCACTCATCATCAGCACCGTCTCGATCTGTGAATTGTGATAGAGGGTAGAGGATGGAGGATAGAGGATGAGTAGAGCATGGCTACTCACGGGACACCAGAGTTGTCCGTCGACTTCGCTCGAGTAGAAAATGAGGAATGTGTATCCCCCTGAGGAAGACGAGGCGTCGGTTGAGGAATTCTGCAAGTCGCTGTCCGCGGGAGGGTAACTGCTCCTCCCATTAGTTCTGCTTTCATGCCAAGTACTCAGGCTGCAGACTCAAGACTCACTTGGTCTCTATCAGCGGCATCTCGTCGCTGCTCTTGTTCTGAGTATGTGGGCAGTGCAATGCACCCAACCTTCTCATTCTATACTCTTCTCTCCCATGCTCTTTCACCACCTCAGCTTTGACCCGATCGGAGTAGACCGTTATCGATAACGCCATCATTGCAAATCACCGTGTCCTACAACTTGCATTGGCATTGCTGTGGACTACTGTACACTACACTACAACCATGCATGATTCATCGCATGTACTGTACTTCTGTCTCGTCCTCTCTACTACAACCAAGCTACGATACTATCATACGATCTGTAGAGGACAGCTATGAGGAACGGTAAACTGTAGCGCAAGAAAAGCTATAAACAACTAAATGAGCTAATTCTATCAACTATCAACTATCACCTGACAAGACTCTGCCTGCGTCACAGCCTGAACGTCCCCCTGGCCTTCTTCGCCTTTCTGTCCTCGTGCAGGTCCAGTGACCGCTTGACCATACTTGACCCTTTTGCAGTTCCGCCAAATAACAAGCCTCGCCTTGTCGGCAGAGCATCCTCATCGTCCTCCTCCTCATCTCCATGCTGACTTATCACCACCTCCTCATCATCCGTGAACACCTCCTTCGGTCCTCCTTCCAGCCCACCACCGCTGTGCACTCTAGCCAGTGTACCGAAACGCCCTTGACCTCGGCCGAGACTCATCATTGTAGGTGTAGACACTGGTGAAGATGGCGGTGATCGTTCTAGATCGGGAGAAGGAGTTCGAGTCGGGTATCGCTTGAGCGCTTTTGTAGGAGATGGTCCGGTAGGCCAAAGCAGCTTGGGCTTGGGGAGAGGGTGCGGCTCAAACTCTTCGTCGGCAGGATCGAGACTGGCTTGCGGGAATGGCGCTTGCGATGGGTAGAGGGGGTTCGCAAAGACCTTCTTCGCTCCCCTGAAGACATAGGTCACCGTTGGTCGATCTTCGTCTACAATTGGTCCAGGTCGACGCGTGGACGATTCTCCAGGTTTGACAAGGAATGGGTTATCCTTGAAATCCAACATTCTTCTCCTCTCTTCTGCTTCTCGTCGTGCGCGCTCGCGTTGAGCCTTTTGTTCCCGCGTCAAAGCCTTGGTCTTGCCCGATCCTGAGATGACACCCACACGCGCAGCGTGCTGTGTTGGCGGGGGAGAGAGAAGGCCTGATGCGAAGGCGAAAGGAAGCGATGGTTTGCTGGTTGTAGCGGAAGGTGAAGGTGAGGCTAATCTAGAGCTGCGACGGACGGGACGGAAAGGAGACGCGTGAAGCAGCTCATCCTCGGAATCGTGGTCGTCTCCAGGTTGATGTATAGTGATGAGGCCCGGCGAAGCGATGCCCAGTGGTGCACCGAGCATTTGACCGTCTGTTAAGGGCACTAAGAATGGGTTGTCATCCGTTCCCGAGACCAAGACACTGGAAGTGATCTGATCCACTTTGCCGTGCGCCGAGCTTCTGTGTCCGCCCATGCCCACACCCACTCCACGAGTGCTAGTGGAAACCAAACCCATTTGTTGAGCGA
Organism: Cryptococcus sp. GC_Crypt_5; assembly: GCA_026538355.1. Taxonomy (NCBI): domain Eukaryota; kingdom Fungi; phylum Basidiomycota; class Tremellomycetes; order Tremellales; family Cryptococcaceae; genus Cryptococcus; species Cryptococcus sp. GC_Crypt_5. The sequence continues at coordinate 22,198 of JALPBZ010000188.1, forward strand.
AGGTCAAGCCTGGCCGTCGTCTTATCTTTTCAGGCCGAGAGGTTGCTGCTGCTGAGGAAGATAGGTAGAAGGTGGTGTGGCCGCTGGGTGACGGGGGAGAAGAGGTGATCTTTTCGGTAGGGTTAGAAGTAACGCGGCGTTGACGTGGTTGTGTTTGAGGTGTGGGGAGGTGGGTAGTTGAGGTTGATGCATAGAACAGGTCGTCGACGGCTTTGCGGGGAGACTTTGCTGGGCGGCGGACAGTCTCTGGCGTGGGCAGGTGTGCGTGACGAGAGGATGACGGTGTGGGAAGTCTGAGTGATACGAAGAGAGTCTCGTCAGCGTCTCCCTCATGAAGATAATGTATTTACTAGAGGACGTACGATTCGCCAATAATGTCGATATTCCTGCCCCGTCTCTTCCGGTCCACCGTCCGAGGTGCATCTATACTGGTTCTCATACCGGTCCAGCCGGTAGATAAAATAGTGTTGCCCTTCAAGGGCGAGTTCATCCTGCTGACTACTGACTACTGCAGCAACAAGAATATAAGTAAGAAAGAAAAGAAAAACAACGTTGATTGATCGATCGGAAGTTGGTCGGGTCGAAAGGGATATCGATCCTTTCCTTTTCCTTCTCCCCTTCTACTTCGCTATAGTCTGATCGAGCCGGTGGTCGAGCTTCTTCAAGAAGCGACAGGATCAAGAGTGGAGACGACAGGAGCCGAGAATGGAGTGGAAAGATGCTATGATAGACGGAAAGACAAAGGTCAAAGAGGATGAAGAAGGAAACGCGCGTCACAATGAAAATAGACAATATTCAATGCAGTGAGAGTGAGTGGCTGGTATGGGAACAAAGACATGAGCTTCTCAGGGTCATCAAGCTGTGTCAGGCACACTCGGTCAGGTCTCGGTGTTATCTCTTATTATACCATTGTAGTGTTACTGGTACTCGGCTATTCCATTTGTGGCACTTAAATCGTACCGGCCGGCTGTTTACCCCGCGTTCCCGGTTCAATCGATACACGTCCGACTTCTGACTTTCTGGCTTTTCTGACTTTCTGACTTTTGTCGATATTCCATTGTTACAACACTGGTAATTCAGCCAGAGCTCAGAGACTTGCATCTGCACACAGCTCGGTCGTGTCCGTCTCCCTTCAGGTTGGTTAATTAGCGAACTCGCAGCCCATGCCGTCCTCATGACAAATGTAAGCCCATCCCCCCCATTCCCAAAGACGCGTCGAGTCCTCTCACTGAATTATCATATCGCAGTCCATCGCATCGTCCAGCAGACATACCTCACCTATATCGCCCAAGCATGGGGTATCACCCCAAGCAGACGAGGACCTGCAAGATGAAGGGGATATAGGCCTAGATCAATCATTCTCGCAGGTGTCCCTGGCGTCCAGCTCGCGCTCGCCTTCAAGTAGGAATGAGTATCTGTCAGCACACTCTCAAGATGGCAATAACGGTTACTTTCCTCCACTACCGGCTTCACCGACTTCGCCTTCTCCTTCGTTGTCGAGCCGGACTCTGGACCAAACACCCTCGAGATCTCCTCTAGCGTCTCCGACATATAATATCGATTTGACACCCTCTAAATCTCCGTTGACATCTCCAACGCATAACATCGATTTGACTCGCTCAAGATCCTCGCTAGCATCTCCAACGCACAATCTCGATTTGACTCGCTCGAAATCCCCTCTGACATCACCAACAACCCTGTCCCCGCCCCATTCTGCGCCGCCTTCACGCCTATCCTTCCGGCGCTCCCTCTCCCACAGTCCACCACCACAACCCCAATTTCTGCCGTTCGCACCACCGCCGTCCCAGTCTGGATCAAGCTTCCCAATCAGCGGCGAAGCAGACGACGAGGATGGTGGAGATCTATCCGCTCCTTTCGAGTCAATACCTCTTCACTTGACGACGCCTCCCCCTCCAGAGCAGCTAGCGACTGTGCCTCTGCCTGCTTCACCGCGGGCGCTGTCGCCTCCGGGAAGTAACGGCAAACGGCAGTCTTGGGGCGGATTCGGGATGACCAAAGATGGAACTCGTTTTGCAAATGGAGAAACACCCGCGCATCCTCGAGCTCAGACGGAACAGCCAGACAGGACGCCCTCGCCCAGCAAGTCGCGGGAAGATCTGAACGGGACTGAAGCAGAGAATCCTACGTCGGGACCGTCAACTCCAACGCGACTACACGCGCCGCCGGCTCACCCATTCCCCTTTCCTGTTCCAAGCAGCACTGCCTCTCCTCCAGTGCTGGAGAACAAGCGCCTGTCCGTCGTGTCGACCGCCTCAGCGTCATCCAGCCAGCCTCACGCTGGTGTCGCAACAGCGCAGGTCGCACAGCCTGGTGGATTGGGTGTTAAAGGCGCGTCGACATTTGAAAAAGTCATTTCGCACACTCGCCCTTCGTGGCTTCCACCAAAGGATCATACCGAGGATGAAGGGCACTTGCATCAGTGGGAAGAGATGATGAAAAAGTCTCGAGAACATGAGAAGGAGCAGAAGAAGCTGGCTGAAGCACGTAGAATGGAAAGGGAGAAGAAATTGACGATAAACACGCCCAAATGGGAAGCGTTGCTGAATGATAACGACTTCAATGTCGCAAAAGTGCAGAATCATCCTCATTTGCGGAAAATGTGGTTTGAGGGGATCCCAAGCCATCTTCGAGGAAAGGCTTGGGCCATGGCTATCGGCAATCCGCTAGCCTTGTCCAAAGGTGCGTGGATTGCTGGTCCGAGCATCGCTATCTCCGCTGACAAGTGATTCAGACGTATACAAGGCATGCGTGGCCCGTGCGCGCAAAGCTATCGACAGTGGACGCTTCCCTCAGGAGGTCCTGGATCAGATGGAATTGGACCTGGACGAGACTTTGGTCAAATTAAGATTATTTGGCCGAGGTAGCCCTTTACGAGCCGATCTGCAGGAGATGCTCTGCGCTTGGATTGTCTACCGGTCAGACGATGCACTAGGCTACGTAAGCAACATTGCCTTAGCAGTGCGAACGAGCCAGAGCTGACGCTGATAGGTCCGTTGTAGGCACCCTACATCACGCTGTTGGGCGCAATGTTCCTCCTCGTTTCTCCTCCCGCCGTCGCCTTTTCCTCCTTGATCAACCTCCTCTCCCGACCATGTCTCAGAGCATTCTTCACCGAAACGACAGACGAGATCGATGCGTACTATCGGGTATTCGAGAATCTGCAAGCGGATATGTTTCCAAAGATCTATGCCAACTGCAAGAATCTGGGATTGAAAGTACCGGAAAGTTGGTTCAGGAGTGTACTGGTTGAGCAAGTGCCTTTCGAGGCTGTGTGCAGGCTATGGGATCAGGTGAGCATCGCAAATCCAGTCGCATTACTGCTAGGGAGTCCCTTCGTTGACACGAGGTTGCCCACACTGTAGATTGTGCTCGACGGCGACGGGTACATCTTCCGTGCAGCATTGGCCATCTTCGGTTTCCTGGAGCCCAGGTATGTTTATCTCTCAGTTGAACAGTCTTTGGACTTGACTGATATCGCGGGCGCGCAGACTATACTACCCGGACAGAGAAGAGATCCTCTCCGTGCTAGAGGGTCGTAATCAAGCCACTCTAGCTATCACGCAGCGCGAGCGAGAGCGGGCAAGGTTACGTGGCGAGGCATTCGATGATTCGCTGGATGGGAAATTGAGTGTCTTTGGGTTACATGAAGGCGCGCTCTTTGACTGGCTGGAGGGAGACGGCTGGAAGGAGAGTCGATTTGAGCGGTTGGTCGTCAGAGAGATGCCTGATTAGCCAGATCATGCTGCCTGCAGTGCATGGTGATAGATATGCTCCGACGACCCGCTGCTCTCATACCGTCACACACATGCTTCGACACTGTTGGCTGCACACTTGTATGTAGAATACAAGCATAGAACATAGACCGGATGCATGTCGATATCGATATCGGATGTTGTCGTTGTCGGTGTCGGTTGTCGGGTTAAGGTGGAGGGGCGCTAGTGACGTCAACTGTGGGATTGTGGGATTTTTATCCATTCCTCCCCTCTTCTCCTCGCCCACATTGCTAAGCGTTGACGTTGGCTCTCTCTCACGTTCGCAGCGATCCATCCCGTGTATCTTCTCACTCTCTCGATTCATAAACTTACTGTCCTCCCTCTTCTTCTCGAACACAACTGTAAATAGAGTAGAAATAGAATCAAAATGGCAGCCAACGTGAGTTACCGACTGGCCATGTGGTCAGCATATAAAGATCGGCACTGATAACACCTTTGTTGGCTTTGCAGAACGTGCAAGCATGGGACTTTGAAAAGTTCCCTATTGATCTGAAAAAGTACAACCCGATCCCTCTGGATCCGGTAAAGGACAAGAAGCTCTCTGATGAGCAGAAGGAGATCCTGGTACGTCACGATCTCGCTGCTCATCCAAAACGTGCTTTGACTGACTGTGGTCTGTATGATTGTTCGACGCGCAGAAAGCCAACATTGGTCTTTTGAGGGATGTCATTGTCTTCTTCACTGCCACCGGGTCTGCCCGCGGTGCTGCTGGACACACCGGGTGAGTAATCATGTTCTACGACTTGTAACTCGCTGACCTGCCTTCTGCTTGGGCTTTCAGTGGAGCATTCGACACTATCCCCGAAGTAGTCATCCTGCTCTCCTTCCTTGCCGGGGACAAGGAAGGCTCCAAATTCGTGGATATCCTATTCGACGAGGCCGGCCACCGAGTCGCCACTCAATACCTGTTATCCGTACTGGACGGCAACCTCCCCCCAGACCACTTACTCCATTACCGCGAAGCCAACTCGAAGCTCCCCGGCCACCCCGAACTCGGCTTGACGCCAGGTGTCAAGTTCTCTTCGGGCCGTCTGGGACACATGTGGCCCTTGGTCAACGGCGTCGCTATGGGTAACCCGGGCAAAAGCGTTTTTTGCCTCGGATCAGATGGGTCTCAGCAGGAAGGCGACGATGCCGAAGCCGCCCGGTTGGCCGCTGCGCAGGGCCTCAACGTCAAGCTCTTCATCGATGACAACGACGTCACTATCGCGTAAGTACCCTAGTACGACCTCTCATGAAAGCAGTAGATACTGATGATTACCTCCAGTGGCCACCCGTCAGAGTACTTGAAGGGCTACAGCGTCGAGTCGTCCCTCAAGGGTCACGGTATCAAGACCCTCGTCGCCGACGGAGAGGACCTCGACTCCCTCTACACCGCCATGTGCGAGGTGGTCGGCACCGAGGGTCCCGGTGCTGTCGTCATCAAGAGGAAGATGGCCGTTGGCATCAAGGGCATCGAGGGCTCCCCTCACGCCCACGACGCCGTCAAGGTGTATGTCAATTCTCTCAGTCTTCACATACAATGATCCGTCGCTTACGTTTTCGGTGGTTTTATAGCGAGCCCGCAATTGCGTTCCTCGACCCTCGTCACCCCAAGTGTGCCAACATCCTCCGCGCCATCCAGCCTACCGCCAGCACCGAGCTCTTCGTCGGCAGCACTAAGGACCGTGGAGCCTGTCGCGTGCAGTTCGGAGAGGCGGTCAACGCCGTCCTCGACAAGACCAGCAAGGAGCAGAACACTGCTAAGGTCGTTGTCATCGACTCGGACTTGGAGGGATCCACCGGTCTCGCCGTTATCCACAAGAAGCACCCTGAGTGAGTTGCAAACTTCCCACGGTAACGTATCAGATTACTGATTGGCTTCGATCACCAGGGTCTTCGTCTCGAGCGGTATCATGGAGCGAGGCAACTTCTCCGCTGCTGCCGGTTTCGGAGCATTCAAGGCGGACCGATTCGGTGTCTTCAGGTCAGCTCATCATTCCAGCTCACCGCTTGTCCCTATCCACTGACTCGATTTTGTAGCACTTTCTCTGCGTTCTCCGAGATGATCATCTCCGAGCTCACCATGGCACGTCTCAACTACGCCAATGTCCTCACCCACTTCTCCCACTCTGGTGTCGACGAGATGGCCGACAACACCTGGTGGGTCATGCGGTATTTTAATTTGTGATTTCCCCGCTCATGGACAACGCACAGCCACTTCGGTATTAACCAGTTCTTCCTTGACAACGGTCTTGAGGATGGATACGACACCAAGCTGTACTTCCCCGCTGACTGTGTGAGTGAAACAGTGTGCTTTCTTGGATCAGCGCGCTGACATCGATTTCGTTGCGCAAAACAGGCCCAAATGGACGCGTGAGTAAATGTATTACAGTCTTTATATGGACTGTTTTGTGCTGACCCGTCGCGTACGCAGTGTCATTTACGAGGTGTTCTACCAGAAAGGCTTGCGCTTCGTCTTCTCCACTCGATCCAAGGTCCCCTGGATCCTGAAGGAGGACGGCAGCAGGTTCTTCGGCGACGGCTACAAGTTCACTCCCGGCAAGGACGAGTTCATCCGTAAAGGCACAGCGGGATACGTCGTCGCGTACGGAGAAATGCTCTACCGCGCCTTGGACGCTGTGGAGGCCCTGCGCAAGGAGGGTGTCGACGTCGGACTTGTTAACAAGGCCACGCTCAATGTCGTCGACGAAGCTGCTATCAAGGAGATTGGATCTACGCCCTTCGTCCTTGTGGTAGAGAGCTTGAACCAGAGGACTGGTCTTGGCAGTAAGGTGAGCGAATGAGTCTACTTTGGGGCGTGAATAGGACTGATGTGATCGCGATTGCTATCATAGTTCGGCACCTGGCTTCTCGAGCGCGACCTGCACCCTCGATACGGATACATGTGAGTGGCGTCTGCGATATATGGAAGTGCTGGGACTGATAATGACTGCGATGATTCAGGGGCACCAACAAGGAGGGTTGCGGTGGTCTTGGGTGAGTATAAATGCCGCGCTGAGGCGGACACTATGCTGATCATGCCGATTGACAATAGCGAGCAAATCCCTTACCAAGGTCTCGACCCCGGATCCATCAAGCTCAAGGTCAAGCAACTTATCAAGTGATCAAGTAATCAAGTATATTGTGTAGCGTTTAGTGCAGTGCTATAGAAAGGAAAGGAAGGAGCAATGGATGTCTCTTGATGCATCTTTAGCAGAATAACGTACTTCGATCTGTTCATGAAAACTGGCTTCAATCTTGCACAATGAGCTAAATGTGATTCTTCCTGAGTGAACATGATCAGTGTGGTAGGGCTGGGCGTGTTGCGCGACTCGCTGCACTTCACACTGCGTGTGATAGCTTGCGGATAGACCACCTTTGAGCATTGGGGAGACGAATTGCGACGCGTAGCGCGTATGTTATCTAAGGATGGAGTACGAGGCGTGAAAGGATGCTTAATGATGCGACGAATAGGCTATAGTACGAGAGCGATAATCGGTCCGCGACCTACTTGTCAGCGGTGCGGATCACATTGGGTATTGCTTATTGCTGATAGACCATCTGCGATCTGATCGTCATTATCCCATCGAGTGATCGAATCACACAGCGACCGAATATAGCGCAACGTGACCAAGAAGTTGATACGAGTACACCTGCATACTAGAAGATAAGCAGATAATTTGGTCGAACATGTTCTCATCCATATCCTCATCTCTCTTCTCTTTGACTTCCGGTGCCAGTAAGACCATACCGCCCGTGCCCAGTCTGGGCGAACTGCAGAAACGCGCCGAGGCCGCCGAAGACACGGGAGCGGGTACACTCGTTCGCCAGAGCGCAGGTGACGCTGTGTCGGGAATGAGAGAACGGCTGCCGTCCTATTCAAGTGCCCCTCTTCATGCTCCTGGTAGGAGGATAATGTCCAGTGCCACGAGCAATAACAATGATAAGACGACCGACATCAACGCATGGTTCACAAGTCCCCTCACTTCCTCTCCCCCACCAGCATACGCTCCCGCCTCCTCAACCAAGATTGTCGCTGCCAACGGTGCCAACGCTGCCACCGAGGGTAACAAACTCCGTAAGCCGTTCTACAGAGGGTATCAACGCGTACTCCCCCACACTCAGGCGCAAGTTGCTATACCCGGCGAACACCAATTGCAAGGAAGCAATATCTACGCCCAGAGCGTCGTTAGTGAGTCATAGTTCCAGCTCAACGGCCACTGGTACTTGCACTTGCACTTGCATCCACACTTGCGTTGCCGAGACGGTCAGTACGTCGACAAGTCGTCAGTAGACTGATTCGTCATTATGCGGCGTAAGTGATAGGCCAGCCAAGCATTGGCGATATGCGTTTCGGCTATGCCCAATTCAGTGACCACGGTAATCAGGAGCAAGAATCCACTTGGTGGGAATGGTCAGTACTCAACCGCGCACGATTTAGTAGATCATGCTGATTTCCAATAGGTTGACTTGCCGCGCATGAGTGGAGAGCTAGTTGCAGTTAATGCCGTATACCCGGTCACGATCATATCCAATGCCGATCGATGCATTCTATGCCCGCTCATACTACGTCCCAGTCCAAGTCCTAGTCCTAGTCCTAGACCTAGACAGCGACCCAAAGCCCGCCAACATAAACCCCTCATATGCAGTCGCCTGCCGATTCATCGTGAAGCAGAAAGATCATCGGTAGAACTAACAAAACAGTACATCAGCACACATCGTCATGGCATATTGCGTCGCAGTGTCGCACTCACGTGGTCAGACTGGAGGTTGGCAGCGATCTCAGCCTCTGCCTTGTCGCCATTCTGTAGCAGCTTCTCCTTGTTGTACAGCAATTCCTCGCGGGTCTCGGTGGAGTACTCTGCGTTTTGAGCTATAGACAATATAATTGTCAGCACGTCGCACTGTACACGTCGATCGCAGAAGCGCAAGGAGATGGACACTCACTCTCGACGATGGCGTCAACAGGGCAGGCCTCTTGGCAGAAACCGCAGTAGATGCACTTTGTCATGTCGAGGTCTGCGAGCATTCACATGAGTATTAGCCCATGTGAAGAAAGAAAAAGGGATAGTCGGTGTGACCCACCATATCGTGTTGTCCGCCTAGATCCGTCCTCACGCGCCTCGGACTCAATGGTGATAGCCTGAGCAGGGCAAATGGCTTCACAGAGCTTGCACGCTGGAGGAGTGAGGTTTAGCACATAATCCAGTCAAAAGGTGCGGCGCAAGTGGCAGGAGTGGCGTGACTCACCGATACATCTCTCCTCGCCGTTGGGGTATCGCCTGAGGGCGTGCTCTCCTCTGAATCGTGGGGAGACGGGTCCTTTCTCGAAAGGGTACATGATGGTGTAAGGTGGTCTGAAGAATTGCTCGAGGACGATCCACATGCCTGGTGAGAGCAAGGTAAGAGGCAGCAATCAGCAAGTGTCACGAGATCATACGTCTTGTCTTTATCTTGCACTCGTCGCCTTCCTTGCGGATCGCGACAAAAGAAATGACGATTGAGTGAATTGAAAACAAGACTCACCTCGGACGATCTCGGTGAAGAAGAAGAGCTGACTGGCTTTATCTAAAGCGCTCGGCCCCTTGGAGTAGTCCGGCCACACCTCCGATCCGCTCGCACTAGCGGACGCCGGTGTCTGCGATCCCTCATGTCGACTCCCCGAATCGGCCGCTGTGCGATTTGCCGCGTCTTTGGGGTTGGGCGTCCTGATGGGTCCCTCGGAGATCTTGTTGGGTCCAGTCTGGTTGGACGGCGTGGCCAGTAAGCGCGGTATGGAGGTGTGCAGTGATCGGCGCGCTAAGGGCGAGGTCGAGGCGAGGGTGAGCGATATGGGCCGCAGGAGCGAGACGACCGGTCGGACCATCTTGTCTAATCTTCCTTATTCGTTTGTTGTATTTGAATTATGAAGCTGTGAGAGGCGATGGCGTACAGCACTCAGACTCTGATTGCTGTTATATGTATATGTCGATTGGATTGTATGTACTCGTAGATGTCACTTGGCTGAAAGTGAAAGCAAACCATCTGTCAACTACAGCGGCGACATCGATCATCGACGAACCAGCGCCGCCCCATGTCAGCATACACTCGGCGATTTGGATATGTGGCACTTTTTCTCCGGACCAATCAATTATTAGTCGTTGCTCACCACCACCACACATTGAAGTTGTGGCACCAGAACCAAACATGCTATATGCATATGCGAACCCGACCGGTACAAGTATATATGCCCACACATCGTCGTCAACCTCATAGCTTCGCCTTGACCTGCGCAGCATCCCCTGTTGCAGTACCAGCTTCACAGACCCGTCGCATGTCCCTCAACGCTTGCACAATGTTATGCTTGAACCTCTGCGTCGACGTCTTATCACACGAATGCTTGCTCTCGATCCCAAACTTGACCAAATGAGGCCCAGCGAGGTCTGTTCACAGCATAGCAACAACGTCAGCTCAAAAAACACCACTCACAGAAGCGTTGCTGCTTACAGTTGATACCGTACCCATCCGGCCAAGCAGCACCAAAACCTGTCCCCATAAATTTGCCGCCCGCACTCAATCCAGAAGTGGACAGCTTCCACTCTTGCGATTTGGCGTACATTTCATCGTCAAAGAGCGCGTGTGACTCGCCTGGTCGAAGTTGCACCTTGAGACCCATAAGATGGCGATCGTAGCCGTGGCCAGCGGAAGACGTTCGTGTGAGCGCATTGTGCGTCTGGCACGCCTTGCCCAGTAGGGCGTAACGGGTCGCGTCCTGTTAAGCGCGAGATCAGCCGTGTTCGGTCCGCTGCACAGGTTCTACTTACATCCTTGTCTGCATCCAGCATTGCTTTGACGAAAGCTCGACTATCAGAGCTTAACGAGCGAATCACGTCTGTCCGACCATGGGCCATCATCCGCGTGCTGGCCGTCTCATACGTGGCAGTAGCGTATCCTTGATCTGCGTACCATCCCAGCTGCAGTGCTTGCTGAATGTATGCGTCGGGGCTAACCTTAGCTGTATCGCGGGGATGAAGAGGTCAGCTGGGTTCCTGATCAATCGCTTAATTTCCAATCCAGCTCACCATTCTTCTTGATCCACTCTGCGCCGTACTCGCCCCACCAGAGTTGACTGGCATCAGAGTCATCGATCAATTTCTGATTCCTCCCTTGACACTCCACAATCTCCTTGCTGATCACCTCGTCGACTACCCAATCCAAGCGCTTCCAGCCGTCCTCAATTGGCGGAGATGATCCACCGCTAGTGAACTGATTGACATCGACAGGTTCGCCCAGAACGTATTCAGTGACGATTGAGGGTATGAGCGCATCGACCGGACTGTGCTCGCCCATGATACCTGCGCGGCCACTGCTCTCCACCGCGATACTGACCGCCTTGTCGAACCATCTATTCCGACCGCCATCAATACCCGAGGCGCAATTCCTCACATGTGCGTCCACTGGGGGCAAACGCAGAGGATCATCCGTTGGCACACTAGGCAAAGTATAGGGGTCGAGGGACAGGGCGATTAGAGAGGATGAGATCGAGTTCAGCGTTTCTCGATTGCTCGGAGAGAGTAAAAGGAGGTGTTCGCGGTTCTAGCAGGAGTCAGCTCGGTGGAAGAGACGAAGTATGTAAACTCACCTTGGTCCAATTATCACGCTCGTCGGCCGTCAATACACCGACCCGAGAAGCAGCCTTTCCACCCTCGCGATGTGCTCTAGCGTCATCTACTGCTGCTCGGAACCGAGCCTCGATGTCGGCCACGGAAGACGGCTCTGGCACACTCTCGCCCTCGCTCAGCGGCGCAAATACGTCGACCGAGTAGATGTAGTCATCTATGAGTAAAGTGAGATGCAGCGCTTGATTATCGATGACGGAGAAGGCGTCGCAGTTGGGCAGAGGTATTCGAGACAGGTTGAACATTCTACATTCTTGTTAGCTTTTAGCATCCCAGGTGCAGTGCTGTATCTAGCTTACTTGGCATACTGATTCATGGAGTACGATCCGGCACGTGAGGAATCAGGCGGTATCTCTTCACTAAGCTAGCATTAGTCAACGCCATTTGGCTTGACGGTGGACTCACCGAAGAAGCTTTGTCCTGAATTCTGCAAAGCGCCTAGCAATCCATGCCGCCCGTCGTACCTGCCACTCTGTGATCCATTCCCTCTTCACCACCTTTTCGAACCTAACAGGGGGGTCGACTTTCCCTTGTTTCTGTTTCAACCACTCTCGTCCGCCGCCTTGCTCTCCCTTTGGTCTGTCTCGAGCAGGAATCGGATCCGGAGTGGCTACACTTGCGTTAGATGCCGCGGAAGTAGAGGATAACGTAGGAGGGGGCGGATCTTTCGGGTCCGGAGCAAAGAGTAACCACCAGTTCGAGTTGATCAACAATGGTGCTCTCCAAGTGTGGTATGCGAGACTGAGCCAAAGCGTGTCGTTCAGCCAGTTGTGGGGTGAGACATGGTCAAGGTCTAAAGACTTTCGTTAGCTTGGAAAGATGACCACGCGTATACCCCCACTTCGGACAAGGCAGAAGATGTGACCCACCTTTAAGGCGCTCTTGCAACGCTCGGCCTAGCCCTCCTGGGCCCGCAAAATCCTTGACAAACAGCTTCCGTTTCTCCAGCTCATTACTCAAGGATGCCGCATCGTACTAAACCAGACCTGACGGTAAGCCAAGGCACATGCAACTCGGCTCGACAGTTCGACACTCACATTCTGCTCCAATACCGGTGTAAGGCTTTTCAAATATCCTTCCAGGCTCTTGTCGAGGTCGGGCACCGGTAATCGGGGGAGTTTAGCCTCGTTGGAGAATGTCTTGGGCTGATTGGGTCTACGGGTGGTCGAGGCGAACATCCTTGTCTGGATCTGAGCTGCTGCCGTAGCAAGATATGTGGGTGATGGGCGCGGGAGAGGACCGTGGAGGGCAGCGAGAAGAGATAGTCTAAGTCTGGGCATTGCGCTTATCGCGCCGATTTGTGTCTAGTGTAATGTAGCTAGCATGAAGAGGAGGATGACCAATGTGGACTAAGCAAGTATCGCAACGAAGTACTAGACCAGTCAGCTGAGAGGGACAGAGATGTGAGAGAAAGGTCAGAGTGAATTGTTATTGAACATGCAGTTGCATTGCCCCGGTTGCAGCTCATAACCGGGCGGACAATTAGGCGGGTCATCTTCTTTTTAGCTGTCCGGCGAGCCTATCTTACGCGTCGGCCTCCACTTGACCTGTACACCATGTTACACAGAATCCTCGGTGCCGGTGGGAGTAGACTACTATCAATGGGCGAGATTCGCCTGGCTCAAGGATAGGTAGACTACCCGTACAAACCCGGCGCGGACACGAAGTCGTTCTCCAGCTGCTAAAGGAGAGGAAGGATACGCCGGTGTGTAGAAGGGCGTAGATCCGCCTATCGTGTGTTCACCGACCAGCGCGCGGCTGACCCAAGCCCGAACAAAGTAAGCCTCTTATTCCAGCGACATTTCATGCTTGATGCCTCGTCTCTTCTCACCCAGATAGAGAATGTGGAGGATACGAACTGATCAGAGTCGTCGTATCTGCCATACATACTGGAGATACGCTTAGTCAGCATCAGCTATACCGCCGGCTTGAGACCTACACGCGATATCGCGAGCAGAACACATAGTCCACCCGATTTCAATATGTTTCACGTGCTTGCAGTTCTACAGAATCTGGGTTTCGGCTGTTGCGCGCTATCACTCATGCATCTGTACACAATCCATTCTCTCATGCATAGTGACTGTATGTGATCCAGGCGAATAATATTGCATGTTGTGAAGAGAGCAAGACAAGTGGCAAAGGCCCGGAATCAAAAAAGAAAAGCGATTCGCCACTCGTGCCACGAGATTTGCCACTTGGACATCCCACCAAAGACCGCGACACGACACAGACACAGCGTCACTTGCTCACTGTTTCACAGTCTTCTACACTACTGTACTCGTATTGCACTAGCTTGAGCACAACGATCAGTGTATCGATATCCTCGTTGGTCATACGAGCGTTCCGAACACGACACGCCATCCTTCTTCTCGGAGTTCGCTTCGACCTCTCCTTTCTGCCGGACGATCAATTCATATATCCTCTAATCGCACTCATCTTCAATCGCGAGCAGCAGTGCCAAGATCGGTCAATCCAACGCCAACCAACAATACAAAGCAACCTTATCTGCTTGCCTGCTGCGCAACTGCTAAAGAACGGGACAAAAGTTTGAAGCTGCTGCATGTGCGTACACTCCCGAACAGACGCGCAAGACACACGTAGCTGACTCATTAATGTCTATTCAGCTGCGTACAGTGTCTAATACCACACCTGAACTCGTCCGGCCATCGTCAATCATGGTCACGACGAGATCCCCAATGCCCCAAACGCCCCCCTTACCGATCACGAAATCACATCTGCCCCGCTCGCCCCGATCACCTAGATCGTCGCGCTCCCCCCGTGCGAGACCCCTCACGGATTTTGCCCCGCTTTCATCGATCTTGACGGACGAGCCGATGCCTACAGCCACAACATCCGCTGCTTCTCCAATGCAAGACGAGCTTTTCACCTCTCCGCCCAAAGCACATCTGTTAAGAAGGGTTCTGTCTGGCGGTTCAAATGGATCCACTAGTGGACCTAGTGTCGCCCTCGGTACGCCTACCACAGGCTCAATACCCCTCTCGCCAAGCTCGGGAGGAGCGCGTACACCGCGGGCTAAAAAGGCGCCTTTACGCGCAGACGTTGATGCCGATGTGGTCATGGACGGTCAACCTCAGACGACACGGCAGAAAGGCCAGGACGGAGATGGGCATCAGCTGGCAACGGATATGGATGGGTTAAAGGTCCAGTCGCCTGTCAACGAGACCGGCCGTTCAAATCTAGCAGACCCGGGCACAAGCATGCTCGGCATCAGTCAGGTGTCTCCCAGCGACTTCAGCAACTCTGTAAACTCCTCGCCCGTGAAGAGCCGGACTCCTCATGATCGCTCATACTCCACCTCCACCGACTCATCATCATCCTCACATACGAATCACCCTGTTGTACCAGCATATCTTGGCGGCAGCTACGGTCCGGATGGCTTCCCAGTGTACTCTGGCTCGCCAGACGAAAGTCCCATTACTTTCAACTCAGCTATTCCCGGATTGAATGGGAACGGATACGCATATGGAAACGGCTTCGGAGCAAGCAGTAGTATGGGCAATGGTAATGGAAATGGCAACGGTGCGGAGATGGACCCGGAGCTGGCGAGACAAGCTGCAGCATTGGCAGCTGCAGACGAAGCGGTCAAGCAGCTCAACGGCACTTCAACGGTAGTACGAGGACCATCGATTTCCGGCTTTGATACGCAAATACCGCGCAACTACGCCAATTTCATCCACCCTCAGCAGCCTAATCCGACGGTTTCGAGACAATCATCCACTAGCTCCAGTATGACCGACGCCGCGTCTACCAGTTCGGAAGAGTCTGACTGGTGTATACCTTCCATCGAATGGGTCGATACAGGGAAGAACGGCATGGCATCGTCGCCTTCGCCTTGGCCGCACTCGCCATATCTGCAGAGTCCTGGAACTGTCTTCGCTCAACAAAAGGAGAAGGCGTCCGCAGGCAAGATGATGCCACCAACCTCTACCGGCAGGGGCATTTCTTCACCGCGGGTTGGCATCAACATAGCTTCGAACGGTCATCTTCCCGAACCACCGACATTGCACCACCAGCAGTCATTGCCATTTGGAGCAAGCGCCACGACGCCTTCAGGACTCCGGCAATCGAGCGCCCTGCCTCCTGGTGTCGTGTCGGAGAGTGCTGCTGCTGATGACGACGAGGAGGTGACCGTGGGTCATGCGCGTGACAGATCACCATCCACTTCATCACAATCAGCTCGAAGCGGACTGGACTTGTTATGGAAAGCGGCTCAAGGAAACGTCCCAGAGGAATTGGCGAGTTACGATCCTTCTCGTGCAGATCATAAAGGCAAGCGGAAAGCTGGTGCAGAAGCGGTAGATAAATGGCGGACCAGCGGTATCCCCTCGGGCGTCACTCCTGTCTCCGGCAGCAGCGAGAGGCGACTAGATATCGCTCCGCCAAAGAGCGGGAGTACGGGTCCACCGCGAAAGAGGAGAAGAAGCGAGATCAAGCTCGAGGACTCAGAAGTGAACACGGAAGCCTACAGCACTGGAGACAGAGACGAGGTCATCGACGAAGCAGGAAGCAGTGATTATCGGTCAATGTCAGGCTCGACGAGTGACGATAGGGGCAGTGGGGACGATAGTGAATATCAAGGCGCAGGCGGCGGTCGACGCGGGCGGACGAGCACAGGCAGAAACAAGGCTGGTTCAGGAGCGAAGAGGCATTCGTTGTCCGGTAACCGAGGAGGCGCGGGCGCGCGAGGCAAATCCGGCGTCAATGTCTCGCCCGCCCATGCACCGGGAGGAGTCACGAAGAGTGGTACCATCAAGAAAGTACGGAAGATGGGAGAATCCCCCTCTGGCTCTGCGAAAGGCGGCAGGAAATCTGCTCCTGCAGTAATCGCTGGCGGTGTGCAGTGCGAGTACATCAACCCGTTACCCGTGAGTCGCCGCATCCCTCCCTTAGCCAGATTCGTAGCTGATTACCTATATTCGTGCTTGCAGCCTTACAATCGCTGCACGGACGTATTCACGAGAAAGTACGACTTGCCGCGACACATGGCTCGACATGCTCGGCGCGAGGGCGAGTTGGTCGTGGAAGGCAAGCTGGCAGATAACAAGGCTGTACTGTGGAAGAGCATCAAGGATAAGCCGAAAGTGACGTGTGAAGTGTGCGGAGAGAGCTTTACGCGGTATGCCGAGTTTCCCTTTCTTCTGCTTGCCATCAGATTGGATGCTGATTACGTGCTTTGGTGATGTAGGATGGACGCGCTCAAAAGACATATGGCTAAGCAGCACAAGTAGTCTGCGCGTCTTGGCGGATCGGCTTAGCGAACAGACACGGACGAACTGCAATGCCCTTGATGATACATGGATTCACGTCGCACGGTACGACACATCTAATGACGAATTACGATCGCTTG
>JALPBZ010000189.1:0-38977 GCA_026538355.1 Cryptococcus sp. GC_Crypt_5
TGGTGAGTCCCGTTGTCCCCCTCTGGCGAATACTCTTCTCGCTGATACGTCTCATCATCGCAGCAAGCGAACCTGGTCGATATCACGTACCTCCTCGACCAAGGTTCTCTGATCGACTTCACGCCTGACGAACTGGCCAACCTCGTCCGCGCGCTGTTCGCCAGTAGTGAGAAACGAGACGGAGTCATCGATCGGATCTTGCAGCACGATAACGTCGAGGTAACGCACTAAGGTTGGATCAGTGAAGGTGCACGCAGGCCCTGGACGAGCACATTATACAAGTGAATGCATTGCATGTATCTGGCCGCATCCTATCTACTTCGAGAGAAGAATAAGGCACGATGATTGATGATTACTCTGTCATGGGAACATGGTTATGCACAGTATATGAAGATGGTCTGTCTATCTGACAAGAATGCTGTAAATGACGAAGTACTGGACGGCACTGGCCATGGAATCAAAGACGAAGTCGCAAGAGCACAAGACGAGTGGAGCAAGGCTCAAGAAAGTGTTTGTATCTGACAAAGCTTGAATACGAACAACGATTATAGTTATAGACAACAGCACAAATAAATTACATTGACAAGAGAATATGGTGAGATGAGATGAGATGATGCGCGAAGCAAGATGTGTAATGCAAGATGGTTTCCTCCCCTTCTGCGTTGAAGCAGCCAAGTCCTCCCCATGGCTCTTCCTCTGCGATGATGAAGCAGCCTAAAAGGCGTCTACCTCTTGAGCCAGCTTTTCCCTAGCTTTCCCCTTATCCTTGTGCCCCAAGATCTTTCGACCAGGGGTCAATTCCTCCTCGTCCTCGTTGGCGTTTGCTGTTCCGTCCAGCTCGACCTTCTCTGTATCACGTGCAACACGCGCCGGCTCGCCCCGAAGAACGAATACCTCGTTGACCAACTTGCTCCTCTCTCTCCGCCTTGTTCCGGAGCCCGAAGCGCTCGTTGAGCGCGAATATGTCGATCCTGACACTGAGAGATAGGATGATATGTCGGACTCAGTGTGTTTGGTTGGTGTCGAGAGAGCAGAATGGGATCGTTTGCCCGGCGAATCTGTCTGTGCGGCTGGCGGTATATTCTCTTGATTCTCCAATTCTGGTAGTGATGTGGCTGGGGAAGAAGGCGATGAAGGTAGGGAAATACTGGGTGTCAGTAAAGCCTCACGACCCGCGCGTCTGGACCGAGGCGTCCTCAGACCTGATGATGATGTTGACTGATTTGCGTCTGCGTGCACGATGAAGCCGGGATCGTGTATGCTGACGTTGATATCGTACTCGATCCCGTCGAGTCCGAATGCTCCTCGCTCATACGACGGGGTGTTGCAGGCTGGAGAGCCCGGTTGTGAAGAGCTGCCAACATGCTGATCGTGGACCGTTCCATTCTGTGATGATCGTGATGATGAAGCAGAGGCCGACGGGGGTATTGCAATTGCGCCAGATACACCGCTGCTAGGAAGGTCAGCGGAAGTACTAATGCAGACGAACAGCGCAGCAGACTGACCTTATTCGCTTGCCTTCGTCATTGGCTGGAGCCGTGAATAATCTTCTAGCAGGACTCTTGCCTGTTCCCAGCTCATCACTGCTCAACACGATCGCCTTTCTAGGTGTAGGAGTATTCCGTTCCTTCTCCTTTTCGGTTCTGGACACTTTCCTCGCGCTGCCTCCGATCTCTTCTGTCGATGTGGATGGACCTCTTTTGGTCGAAAGAGAGATCGGTGAAGGTAATGTGTTCGCTGGAGGTATGAAGAGAGTTATGGGTAACGTTGATAATGGTTGTCGAGTGTCGCGAGTGAGAGTGCGTGCTCGTGACCGCGAGCGCGTTGTTCGCGGAAGAGGAAGAGGGAGGGGCGAGAGTGTGGTCATTGTCGTGATCTGCTTTCGCTGTGCGTGTATGACTGAGCTCGATGGGGTCGATTGATATCAAGACAAGTCGATCGACGATGGTTTCGGACGGCAGGTGGCGTGAGACACGTGTCTGCGAGTCTGGAATGCGCACGCGTGTGAGACTGGATCGTAGTATTCAGAAATGTATCGGTGGTCGTTATCGATACGTTGCTGGGGATGTATACAAAGCAAGAAGTGACGCGTCCTCGTCTTCAAGACGGTGCTGGGTGGTGGGTGTAGGGAGTTGGGTATAAGCAATGTTGAAGGATGGATGCTTGTTTGAGCAATAACAATGAGAGAGCAGGAAGGGGGTGAGTGGGGAAAAAGGACAATGAAGGGGCGTGGAGTGAAAAAGAACCAGCTGGGAAACCCTGAATATTTACTGTGTAGCTATTTCTTTTACTGATTCCGTCCTCGTCAACCGCCACATTCACTTTGCACAGACGTCATGATAAGCTCGCACCCACTTCTTGTAGAGCAACAATGCCACGTCAGTCATCACATGGGACAAGGGCCATTAGCCGAATCCGATGTCCGGCCGAAGGGCGCGTCACTGCTTAGCCGTTTTCACTATTTCGCTATTTCACTATTCTCAAAATTATTATCACCATCGTCCTTATCGTCCATTCCTACGAGTAGTTCATCTGCAGCCAACTCTCAGCACTCGCCACGCGCTCAGTCAGTCAGTGGCAGAGGTACAATGGCGCATCCTCGCCTTCATCCCGATCTCACGTATCCATTGTTGCCCGATGCAGAGGAAGATCTGCCTCTCCCCCTCTCGCACGCTTCACCGATCTCCTCGGCTTCGGCTTCGGCAAATCGCAGACAGCTCGATCAGGGAGGCGTGAACCTCCGTGAAGGTGACGATGTCCTGCAAGATTACCAGTGGCCTGAATCGGGACCTTCGTCAAAACCGATGAACAGCTCAACACCCCCAGATGTGGGCGGCGATAGTAGCGAACCCCGCGTTGGTCCATTTGGGGCCAAGGCGGTGGCGGCCATGACTGGGGCGATGGTCACTAGTCTTCTGAGTGAGTTAGCTCCTAGAGCGTACTTCGACAAATGCCATTTTGGAAGCTGATTGCTCATTCTGCTTGCGCTTCTTAGTGACTCCCTTTGACGTGCTTAAGACGAGATTACAAACTGTCCAACCTCATCCTCGAGCCAAAGCGGCAGCGGCAGCGGCGGCTCAACCACATCCATTCAACCCTATATCAGCAGCCGCAGGATCAGAATGTTGTCAAACGACAATGCTTACCTCGACATCTTCTTCATCGCGATTACCACCGCCACCTTCCTCCAACCCTTTGACATGTCTCAGCTCGACCTCGGCGTCCGCTGCTGCTAGCTCGGCATCAGCATCAGCTACAGGTCGACAAAACGTTACATTCAGCTCAGTGAGACCGGCAACGACACCGACGCCAGCTCCGAGCGGCTGTCTGCACCCCTCGAAATGGTCAGGGATATGGGGCGAAGCCATAACGTTTGAGCAGGCTCTCGCGAGAGGTGTGATTGGCTCTGCACACGGTGGAGGCGCTGCGACAGGAGCAGGCGGAGGAGCATTATTGGTCTTTCCATCTGCCAGTCAAGCCGTCTCTCGAGAAGCGGCGAGCTCTACCGTCACTAGAGCTATGGCACCGGGATTCTGGAGTGAGATCGCAGCTGTCCGGCAGGAAACCGGAGTCAGGGGTCTGTGGAAGGGCGTGGGCACGGCTATGTGAGTGGAGAGCTGAAAAGGCGGTGGAATTCGTGGCCAGACAGCTTGACTGACTATAAATCCGCGCAGTACGATGGGCATACCGTCTTCCGCCATCTACATGCTAGGCTACGAGCATCTCCTAACAGTCATCTCACCGTATTTCACGGGTACTTCCGACCCAGCCCTAAACGCCTCTTCGCTCTCGGCAGATCCTTCTGCTGTCGCAGCCGCAGCGGCAGCAGCACCGACATCGTCCTTGACAGCCGCAACACAAGTCGCGTCTAGCTCGAGATCTGTAATGACATCGCTCACGCCCGCGCCGCTCATCGCTGGATCTCTGGCGCGGACTCTCAGTGCGACAGTCATCAGTCCTATAGAGATGTTCAGGACTAGGCTGCAGGCTTTGCCAAGTGGTGAGTGCGAGCGAGGCACTTCCGACCTCGCATTTCAGACGGCCGCAAGCTGACATCTTCCGCTCATAGTCGATCGGGGATCTCCGACGTACGCTTCGACAGCCCGTGATATGTCCCAGCTGGTGAAAAGTAAAGGTGTAACTATCCTCTGGCGAGGTCTGGGCCCAACACTTTGGCGCGATGTGCCATTTTCGGGTAAGTCCCTTTATTCAATTCGTCGCCAAGCGATCGCACCGATCTGACTCGCAGACTGACCTCGAACATAGGTATCTACTGGGCCTCATTCGAGCTCCTGAAGTCCCTCCTCACATCGAACTCTTCCCCCTTACCGCCCCTCTCCCCAATATCCACCTCGTTCATCTCCGGTTTCATCTCCGGCACGATCTCCGCCCTCGTCACACAGCCCTTCGACGTCCTGAAAACGCGAAGACAGGTGTTCAACCCCTCGCCATCATGCTCCGCGCAAAGATCTGCATCGACCGTACCCCTCGCATTACACGTTATCAAGACTGAAGGCATCGAAGCGCTCTTTGCGGGCATGTCGGCGAGAGTGGGCAAGGTCGCCCCTGCGTGCGGGCTTATGATCGCTTGTTATGAGGGTGTGGGCAGGTGGTTGGGCGGTGCGCCGGGCGCTAAGCGGGCGTTGTAGAGGCCTTACGACGAGAAGTACGAGAAGTTTATTCAGGTATCATAGTATATATCTTGCATCATGCATCTCCACACTAGCTTACTGTTCCGTCTCCCGGTCAATCTGCCGTGCGACCCTGTGTCCTAGGCCAAGGAGGCGTCGTCTCCATCTTTTGAGGTGGCACAGGACGCGTTGTGACCAGTCGCTTGAGAGGTCGAAGAGGCGTCGTCGCCAGCCGCCTGAGTGGCCGAAGAGGTCGCGGACGCGCGACCGATTCGGGCGGCGACTCGGGTTGCCTCTGCTCACGAGCTCAGTAAACGATCTGACCAGGTATCAGGGAAGTACGGGATGATGGGCACACAAGACTTACTTCGACGATCGCGCATTTCTTGCAAATTCTCCCACTCTCCGCCTACGTCAAGGGACGCTACGGAATGTTAGCATATATTGTTGATGCGGCTCAGCGCTTGGCAGAAGCCGAGACTGAAGACAGCAACGATTGTATACTCTTGTACCGACTACAGAGTCTACTCACTTGGGACCCGGCTCTCACATGCTTTGCACAGCCCGGAGGGAGTGCTGCGTATGGAGGAAATGCTGCGCATTTCAGGAGTATCATAGATGCACGGGCGCGGACTATCGTGAGTCCAGGGCTCCTGCTGATCTTCGCGCGCTGTGCAGTCACCGTGAGTCTGCAACCTGCTCTGCGTCTGTTCGTTGGAGATCCTTGAGGCGTGAAGCGCGAGGCGTGAGGCAACACGATATCATGTCAGCCGTGCACTTCTTTCAGTCGGCATGAGCAGCATGAGCAGTCAAAAAGGAAATCACAGCCAGCATGGCTGTGCACGCCCAGTACTTACTTCTCCGAGGAGGTCGGAGCTTCGTCAGGCTGGGACATTGTACTGCAGGTAGTAACGCTGGTAAGGAAAAAGCAGTGGTGAATTATGGAGAGATATATATTCGCCACTCGGAAAGTAATGTGGTGGCAGCGGGGGAGAGCAAGCTTATATAGCATAACAAGTCGTGTATGCTCCGCCTTCGCCAGCCAAATACTGTTTCAGAGTGAAAGGATGTTATAAGACGTGCTGAGAAAGGATCACTACAGTGCCACAGAGGAGGTGGTGCCATTGTGACTGTCGAGTAGTCCACTGCTCGGACATGCAGCAAGGGGACAGGCAGCGACTCTGGCCTTGGAGGTATAATTATCCCTAGAACCAACTTTGAGCGGCGTGAGAGATAGGACGTGCATTGGAACAAATGACACAGTAGTACAGTATCGTACAGAAGTCATTGCTCAATACAGAAGTACAATAGCTCGCATCCGATACTGTGAACAGCGGTACGAGCGATACAAGACCAGTCTCTGAGCATGATTTAAGTGCGATCTACAGTTTGCCCAGAGCCGCCTTCGTCTTCTGATCCACGAACTGGGATTCAGTGACGCCTTTTCCCATGGCCGCAGTGGAGGAGCTGCGAGGCGATGATCGATCAGTATAGCACGTTTACGTCCAATTGTGAAGGAACTCACATTCCACCTGTTACAGTCATCATCATCGCGTCGGCGTAGTCTGCTCCGGACCACTGCGCCATCGTTGACAGCGATCAGCAATCAGATTGAAATGACAGTGTCAGAGAAGAGAGTTTGGGACCAACCTTCTGGTGCGTGAGCACGTCGCATCCTATTTCGCGTTCTTTGCTTTGCACCAGCTCGACATACGCTTTCATCCCTTCTTGTGAGAAGGCGCGAGCGAATTTATCATTGATATATGCGTTGGAGTGCAGGCCCGCGAGCTATGACGGCGAGAGCGTCAGCATC
The DNA here is from genome assembly GCA_026538355.1 of Cryptococcus sp. GC_Crypt_5. Taxonomy (NCBI): domain Eukaryota; kingdom Fungi; phylum Basidiomycota; class Tremellomycetes; order Tremellales; family Cryptococcaceae; genus Cryptococcus; species Cryptococcus sp. GC_Crypt_5. The sequence continues at coordinate 6,445 of JALPBZ010000189.1, forward strand.
GTTCATTTCAAGACATTTGAGAATACACCCAGGAGCAGGAGCAGAGAAGCGACTCACAGTGATAAACTGGAAGACAAAGCCCAATTTGCCCAAAGCCCACACATAATCCTTCATCTCCTTCTCGCCAAGCCCCGCTTGCTCCCAATTGAAACTTGGACTGAGGTTGTACGCCAACCAATGCCCCGGCCTTTCTTTGTGCACGCCCTCGGCGAACTCTTTCGCCTGCGAATAGATAGGCGACTTGGTCTCCATCCACAGTAAGTCGGCATACGGCGCAAAGGCCACTGCGCGATTGATGGCGCATTGCGTGCCGCCTTGATACCTGAAGTAGCCCTCGCGCGTCCGTGGCGTGTCCCAGGACCAGTACGGTACTTCCTTCAATCCGTATTCCTTCTGCGCAAGCTGCAGTGTCGCGTTGTGCGACGCGTGTGCTGTCCCTGCCACATGGGCCAAGAATTGCTCCACTTTCTTAGAATCTACACCTTGTTTGCGAAGGGAGTCCGCGAGTGTCTGAGGGAACAGTTTCAGGTTGGCCTGCTGGATCCATTTGTCCTCGATCTTCTGCAGTTCGACCCCTGTTCGCCCCTCGGCTTCAGCCACAAGCATGACGTCCACTAGAGGTAGGAGGGTAGCATTCGTCGAGCCCAAGATGAAAGAGTGATCTCGAGGGTCAATGTTTGACGTGATGAGTGTCGCAGCCTCAGAGTCGGTTCGTGCCACAACCAAATTCGTTGTGCCCATGATATCGCATTGAAGACGCATAGCCACAAGCCGATTGATGTGCTCGGATATCGGTACGAGTACCTGATGACGAAGTTCAGTCTTGCATTGTTCTCATCATACCGGTCAGAACTTACCTTGCCGGCCATATGACCGCACTTCTTCGTACCAGGAGCTTGATCCTCGACGTGGATACCTGCAGCGCCAGCCTCGACCATCATCTTGGTCAACTTCATCACAGCAGTGAGGCCTAGGATCGAATTTGATATCAGCTATGCTCTGACGTGCGCCTTTGCTGCACACAATTTAGCTGACTAACCACCGTGGCCCGTATCAGCATCAGCAACGATAGGTCGTAAATAGTCGATAGGGGGACCGAGCTGCTCTCCGCGCTGCAGGGCGGTAGTCCTAGTCCAGCGCTGTTTGCGATCATGGAAGATCTGGGCGGTGAATAGCTGTGCGACCTTGTTGGGGACGGTGTTCGAAGGGTAATCTAGATCAACGAGAATTGGATCAGTGTCCTCTACTTCTAAAGACTGGTTGGGCAAGTGATTCACCAGCAAGATCAGGACCTGGCTCAAGAGAGCTGCTGGCGGTACTGGAACATTGCCAGCCGGAGACATAGACGGTCTCGAGGTACTTTGCCATTTGCGTGAGCTGCACCGGGTCGAGCCTGTGCCATCAACGAAATAGGAATCAGTGGCAGTCCGAACAGATATGTCGTTGAGCGTAATGAGGATGGGATAGAGGTGACTCACGCGCCATAAGTCATAGTCACGCCGCCACCTTCGCCCCGCTTTTTGGACTCGAGGATCTTCCATAATTTCTGAGCAAGGATGTCGGAAGGGTACGAGATGGGCAGTGTGCCTCTTTTCGAGACTACGTCCGCGGCAGAGTAAGGGCGGATGGTGCGTGAGAAGCGGGGTTGCTAGTGCGATGAGCTGGTCAGCGAGTTACATGTTGTAGGAGATATTACACACCTTCTGGAACGCCTCGACGGCCTTGACCTCTGCGTCAAAAGCGGCTTGTTCAGCGTGTGTCATGGTGGTGTGGTGGGAGCTGGTAATGTGGTGTGGCAACGTGTTGGTATTGACAGCGTTGAGCGATTGTTTCGTCAGAGATCCGATAGAGACAGACGTGCGAAGTGAGCGAGAGAGCGAGTGGGTCTCGAAGCTCTTGGATAGCGATTGAGTAGATAGATCAGACCAAGGTTCTCCAAGCAGATTCGTACTGCCTTTTAAGCTCTTTGGCCTACTCGTCAAACATAGCAAAAACAGCTGGATGTACCAACTCGCCATGAAAATGATTGAGAAAATGGTCATGACCGGTAACGCATTACCGGGTCAGACAAGCCGGATTTAGTCGGTGTTCCCTACCCTAGCATCATTCGTCTACTCGTGTAGCACAAAGAGCTGCTTCGAGTCGATGCATAATGTCGGAGCGGGTCTATCGGCATTGCACTGCAGAACGTCGTACGCATGCGTCGGTGCATCGTATGTCAGCTGTTTGATGCTTTAGTGTAGAGTGAGCTAAGTCTGTTGTGAGCGCGATGGGCGGAAGACATATTTCGGTGTTCGAGTGCGTCGCTCGAGTACTGGTTAAGTCGCGCGTGGAATAACCGGTCTGCATCGTTGCCCCTTTCGAGTGTAGTTCACGAGTACACCAGAGTCACCACCGTGAATGTCCAAGTGAGCAAGTAGAAGTTGGTCTCAAGATGCTTGTGAAGCTTCTGCTGGACTGCTAGATGAGTACTGAAGAACCGATCGCTATCGGGATGCTTCGATCACTGCGGAGACTGCAAGAAGCGATCGAGTGTAAGCGCACGGACCCAGAAGCTAATGAACAATTTGACCCATGCGATGCACTGACGCACTGACCGCTGGGAGTGATCGACTGATTGATAACATTATACGAGTACACAATCACTCATCCAGCTGGTGATGATAAGACGTCCAGCATATCTCTGACGTTCCGTCGTCATCATGTCGTTCACTGCTCAACATCCATCCACCTTGCCACTGATACTCTCGCCGGCGCTGTGTGGGGACACCCACTCCGACTATCAGGATCATCACGATGAGCGGCAGTGATGAGGCTTCACAGCCAGAACTCGCATTGATATGTAAGCGGATCTCAGCATGACCACAGCTTGCTCTCATGTCATCTCTCGTCTCACAATCAGGCATGAATACAGCTCACGAGTCGATAATCACGATAGCAGGACCGTTCTTCCTCGGCTTCATGATGGAGTCCTTCGGTGAGCCGTGCACCATCCGTCCGGAGATATCAGGACGATGATGTTGATCGTGTTCAGGTATGGGAATTGTCCTGATCCTTTCCATCAACTATTTCGTATCAGTCGCCAATAGACTCAAGTCTGCGGCGGAGTCGTCCCACAACTTGGGCGTGGTCCTAGTAGCCATCAGTCTCGCAGTCAGCTTGGCGCAAACGATCGTGGACTTTTATCGGGGATGGATTGTGAGTCGTACCTTCTGTTGGTCCTTTCATGTCTCATGTCAAACGACTGATCACCGCGATGATTAGATGTTCGGAAATGACTTCGGCAATATCACCAAATTCCAGACGCCCTCGATACTCTACTTCGTCTCCCCCTTCCTCGGGATCATCCAATCCACCATCACTCAGGCATTCCTCCTTCGCCGGACGTACCTCTTCATGTCGTCCCTCCGCGTCCTATGGCCCCGCCTCGCTCATCCATGCGTGAAGTATACGTTCGTGGGGGTACTAGGCGCAGCGATACTACTCTGTTTCGTCGGTGGGACGCTGTCGAGTGTACTGGTGTACATGAGCTCGTCTTTGTGCTTGTTGGTCAAAGGCGGTATCTCGCTGTACGTCCTTCTATATCACTTCAGCTGACATAATAGCTGATAAGCGCAAGTATAGTTTCTCCATTGGCGAGTATGTCTGGCTCGTCACTAGCACAGTGGTCGACGCGCTCTTATCCCTCATTCTCTGCACCGAACTATGGTGGGCGAGACGAGAACTAGGTCTGAAAGGCGGGATGATGCAAGAGATCATCACTCGACTCATCGTGAGTGACCTCACCAGCTCATCTCGAGGCTGACTCGTTATGTCAACGAGCAGTTGGTCACCTTCAATGGCGGAGTGGCTGTTACAGGTCTGCAATTGAGCACGCTCTTGGTGTACAACTTCAGCCACGCAAACTCGTTCTCTTACTTTCCAATCCTCTTCGTGCGTATATCCCATCTCTTATGAGACCGGATCTGGAGGTACCTAGCTGACTCCCTGATTGATATATAGCTCCCAAAGATCTACAATATTACTCTCGTCTTGTCTCTCTCATTGCCTCACTTGTGCAACGCAGGCCCAAGTCCATCGCGCATCTTCTCTCTGCCGACCATCATGGATCATAGAGCAGAGGCGTCCTTGGAGCAGGCTCGCACATTACCAGCAAACGGACAATTGATTCGCCGCCTATCTGCATTACCTCATGCTCCTAGGGAAGCAAGCGAGATGGACATTGGTCATGAAAGCCTTGACGATCAGATTGATCGAGCAATCGCTTATGGCAAATCGATGGACGACCACGAGAAGTCTATGATCAAGTGTCACTCGTCGAGATGGCGAACTACACTGCAGAACCGTGTCCATCGATGCGCTTTGCGGGTCCAATGGAGTTTGTTCGACTACTACGACCTCCATACCGGATCGAAAGAATCGTCGTACCAGAAAACAAGGTGTAAAAACGGAAATCATCAGTCGCAATCTCCATACACACAGAGTCGGGACCAGACACTGGGAGCAACGAGTGTCAGTCAGCTCCGTATACCTCCGACGAGAGTGACAGAAGCTGACACAGCACTTTACGTAGCAAACGAGCTGTCCCTCCTCGGCAAATGAAGAACGACGGCCGTCCGAGCCTAGCTCAATCGCGCCGCTCCTCTCGAGCCGGCGTAGTAGCTCACTGCTCCTCATCACACCGGACTCACACCTTTCTCCAGTCGACCACAGCTCAACTGCAGTGCCTCTGGACCAAGGCGAGCAGTCGGATAAGTTGACAACGGAGATCACTCGACCGCCGAGGCTGCTTAGTTTTTTGGATATGCTGGGGAATGAGGCAGTCCTGAGAGGAAACACCAATTCACCACGGTGAGGCACCGCTGCAAAGTGTAAAGGCGTGCTGAATGGACGTTGATCTTATGAAAGAATTTGAAGTGCTTGAGAGCGAGTACTGTAATATGGGTGAGGCAAAAGTAACGTGTATAGAAGCGGAAGCAATTGTATCGTATGTAGTACAGCGCTCGGCACATGCATAGATGAGCGAAAGAGAAGCTGGTCGCTGCGCTCCCCAATCCTCCACTACATACTTGAGGTAGCTACTTCTTCGTCGTGGTCGGTCGGCCCTGTCTGAGCTGCACGTACAATCCAAGTCAGCCATAATGCGGCACTCGTTGAGACATGTGCGATCCACATTTAAGTCAACAGGGAAAGCAAGCGAAGAGACTCACAAGCATCTTAGCATGGTACAAACACCCATACCCCCCTCGGGCAACCATCGACTGCGCAGTCGTCGCGGTGACGGCAGTGGCGGCGGTGGTGGCAGTGTGAGAGCCAGACGAGGCGGCGCGGATCGCCGACCACAGGTGAGCTTTGAGTACGTCCTCGACTAGCGTGTTCAGGAGCTCGTCTTCGGCGATCGTCCATGGCTGCAAGGTGGAGAGAACGTCGTGGCAGTAAGGCAGTAAGGCAGGGAGGGGTGAGGCGGAGGAAGTGATGACGTGATCAGACGAAAGTGGCGTCGAGCGCAATCATACCGGGTACTGCATCAGCACCGACAGAACCAGAGCAGGCTGTGCGGACGTGCAGGCGTACTCGAATTGGCGGGAGGTTGACTTACCTTGGTCGCACCTTTCTTTCCGTCGGCACTTGCGGCCTTGCTGCCCTTCGCCTTTGCGCAGAGACCAGAGCCCCTGATGGACTTGTTAGGCTTTGATAAGCTGGAGCGCATGTCGCTCGATGTGGATGGTTTAACTTCGACGCTGAGTTCTTCTTTCATACCTTCCTTGCTTTTTTGTGGCGAGGGAGTGGCAATGGTTATCGCTATTCACGAGATTAAGAAATGAAAGACACGAGATGTAAGATGTACGAGTAAGATGAGAAGATGCAAGTTGTACGATGCAGTGATCCCCGACTCGTGGTGGTGCTATACACGAGACTGATCTCCGCCCAACGTCACCTTCAAAGAACATCTCGAGATCCAGAGTCAACACTACGCTGACGATGGCTGACGATACCACACGTTACCACGCTCGTAGTCAAGCTCCCCCCCGTGTTTCGCCACCCCTCTCTTTCCCTCTCGTCAGCGTCGTGCCACTTTACGAATCATACTTCATCACCTGGACCACGATCAATCCTTGCTTCTCTGTCCTAGTCGTTTTTGCCTCTCGATTTGTGCAGTGACCTATGACGTCGAACAGCGTATGCATCTCTCCACGTCATTCTACTTTCGTTAAATTGCTGATTGCCGAACGCCCACGTCTATAGGCGACTACATGGGACCATAAGGCCTGACTGATTTGTACTGTATATCTACACCGGAACACATGTTTGACCATACCTGATACCTCATACTGCATTGCGACCCCACTAATCCTCATCGAGGTATGAGATTCAGATTATAACCACGCTTCTAAAGGGATTCACTGGCTCTTCGTATCGGTGGGCCTCCAAACAGGATCCGTTCGACGGCTCACTTGCCGAATCCGCCCGACTTCATGAACCTGCTCAAAACATCTTGCGAATCGCGCTTTCTCTGATCGACGTCGGTGTTAGGGTCCCACACACGTCCTCCTTGCTTCCCTGCATGATTGTGCTCCGCGCCCACGCCTTTGTGGAACGCGTACTCTGGTAATGGCGCAGTGTGGTGGGCGGTATCAGAGCGGCGCTGGCCGTCGGAAACTGTCGTGTCCGACGACGGGGTGACGAGTGAGGAGGACTGCTGGCGGGCTGTCTCGGACGACGATGAGCTGGGCGCTTGCGCTCTACTGGATCGACGCGAGTGTCCTTGACCTGCGTGAGCAGTGCCCGACGACCGGGTGGCCGATGCAGGTAAAGTGATCGTTCGAACGGCCGGCGAAGGTCCGCCGCCCGGGAATGCTTGCACTTTAGCATCGTTCTGCTCAGACTGCTCCGTTTGAGCTTGGCGATCACGGTAATCCGCATTGCTGAGGTATTGGTATTGGCCAGAGGGGAATCCAGGTTGAGGAGTGAACATGCCTGACTGCCCGTGTCCCACGAGGGGCGACTCGTCAGGCTCTTCCTCCTCGTCCGTATCGTCACCTTCGTCATCCCCATCCGCGCTGGTATCTGTCATGGGACCACCAGACTTGCTGAGGCCGAAATCGAACGATCCAGTACTGGGGGTTCCAGGGACAGATTTGAGGCTGTTGTTCTGGATTTGACGCATGTCCTTTGCCGAACCAAGGTTGGACAAGCGCTTGACATACTTTCCAATCTGCGGCACACTGTCCCATGCATTGGTGTAAGACGCCATAGCTTCGGCCATTGAACGCTGGTGCTGCGGCGAAGATGCACTGGGAGTAACGGCATCGGGCGTAACTGCTTGCAGCCTAATTGGTGGTGGAGTGTCACCGCGCGGGAAGACTCGTCCAGCAGTAGGTCGTCGATGACCCGACTCCTCCCATGGGAACACCGCGTGGATACGTGCTCGATCTGGCACTCTGCCGTGGTACTGCTTGTACCAATCGTCTCTCCTCACGTTATCCGGCAGAGTAGGGTATTGCGGTTCGGCTTGTGCCTGTTGCGAGGAGAAGTACGAGCCGTGTCGGGATGAAGGTTGTTCCCATGCAGGCTGGTAGTGCGTATTCATAGAAATGGCCATTTCGGGTTGACCGTGAGCTGGAGGCGAGTATCTTGAGGCATCCCACGTTGCGGGACGGTCCGTCTGCTGTTGGAAGGTCTGGGGCGGCGGCGCATTGAGGCCAGGAGAGCTTATAGCCGAAGGGCTTTTGGGCGGAGATAGCGCACTGCCGACAGCGGCCTTCGACTTCAGCTTGGGCATCAAGAGATCGACTCGACCTTCCAGCGGTAAGCTCGTGTATTGACCGGATTTGAACGAGTTGAAACCTTGTGACGCTGCAGCTCGAAGTTCGGAAAGGCTCATGCGGTCTGCAGGTTGATGGGGTACGCCAGCAGCCGCGCCAGACTGATTCCACACTGCGACAGTCTCGGGCACAGCAAAGCGACGTGCAATGTCGGGCTGGTGAGCGGCAGTAGGGCGAACATATTTGTCATATACCTGATACCAACGGTCGAGGAGCGCCGGGTCTGCGAATGCAAGGTCAGCTACTGGAATTCGAAAAGCCGGTAATCACAATACCACTCACAGTCATACGATGGCGCCTTGCCTTTGACATTGGAGACACCCGCCGGTCGTCCCTGGAGATTTGACCAGGGCTTATTGGGCCCTATGAAATGGACATTGCTGATCTTGCTGCCGTAGCGGCGGTATGCTGGAGCCCAAGTATACGCAGCGGAAGGGGTGACGTTGTAGCTGAGAGGGCCAGGCGGAACGGCAGTCTCAGCATATGGCAAGTGTGCGGGAGTGATGAGCTGCAGCTACTCACGTGAAAGGGAGTCTGTGCCAATCGCCGCCGCCGCCTTCCTCGCTGAACCACTCGTTCAATAGTCCTTGATCGGCACCGTCGAAACTACCATTCCCATCCGAGCTCTCCCTGTAGATACCATCGTCGCCTTCCCCGTCTCTCAGTAAAGCTCGGAGACCGTGCCAGTCCGAATCACGAGGTCGGATGACCATGACACCGGAGTTGAAGCAGTCTGGCCAGCCTGTATCTGGGCATGCGGAGAGGACGTGCGGGCTCGTCGTGGCGAACAAGTGCGAGAGGGGTCTGAGGGGCAGTACGTCCGCATCAAGGTATATCAGCGTTGAGAAGAGGGCGTGCAGGCGGAAGAGGTGGAGTTTGGTCAAAGCAAAGTTGAGATCGGGTCGGCCTGCATCACCAGTCACCATTCAGTCAGATGTCAGTGAGATGTCTGTCAAGAAGGATAGAGAAGTACTGACCCATCAGGTTGAGGTTGGCCTGGCCTGCTCGACCACTACCAATAGGCTCGACCCCAATGACCAAATCGTATCCTGCCTGTCTCAACTCCCCGATCGTCTTGGCATCGACAGTCTCAGGAGTGACCAGAGCGACAATCTGGAAATCTCTTGGCGCGGGGTGTAGCTCCAGCAGGGAATGCAGGAGCACCAGGGCGCCGGGGAGGTACGAGGGGGTCGTGAGGAGGGTGACGAAGGCGTCTGGGAGGGACATGGTGGGTGGAGTAGCGAGGTAGCGAGGGCGGGAAGTAAGAGGGTTGAACGATTAAAGTGGATTGTCCAGTTGAAGGATTTGTTGGCGACTGTGCCGGTACGTTGAGTGAGGCTACTTGATTGATGTGTGAGCTCCCGCCTGTAGATATGGGACTGCAATCGCCGGAGCGCAGTAGGGTTGTTGACGAAGAAGCAATGAGTGGACGAGTTGGATTGATGTGATGTGACGACCAAGTCAGGTAAACGGGATTACGTCCAGGACAAATGCGGCGCAAAGCTCCACTTGCGATTGTGATTATTGAATGGGAATGGGGAATGGGATGACGACGAGGGAGATAGAACATGAGACAGTGAGACAGTGACTTACAGATTTATCCGCTATCCGCTATCCGCTATCGCCGGTAGATGTACACTAATGCGATGAAATCTCGTATCACAGTCTATGAAGTCCGGAGTGATGGTGATAGTGACCAGCGATTAATGATTGGCGAGCGATTAAGAATGCTGATTCCTGCTAGTCGCTGTGGGTCTATTGGAGTCAGAGTCCACCGTTTGCCGATCACTCGTAAACCACTGGCGGACACTATACTATACTATGCGATACTGGTGTTGACTCTACGCTCTAGACTCTAGACTCTATACCGATCTACTCTACTCTGTCGTACGAGCAATATTGGTAGAAGGACAATAAGATGGAGAGCGTCAATCAAAGCCGTTTCGTTGGGGCGAGTATTCAACGAGTATTCATCGAGTACACAAAGCACAAAGCTCAACGCATGGAGTGGAATTACTGGCCTACGGGTCTGGCCCTGAACACGACATGTATCGTGAGAACATGGCATGCGAGTGACGGAATGACAGGACAAGCACAGGATAACAGGACAGGAGCACTGTGGGAGATAGGGGGTCCCCTACTGCGCACCCAGGGTAGGGTACTAGTAGTGGATACTGGATACTGGATACATTTTCATCGTGCAATGACTGGATTCTGTTTGTAGATTACAGATGTCATGCAACACTGGTAGCGCGTTGTGTGTGCATACATGTACTCTTTAGACGTACCAGTACACAGTCTCGTACAGCTCTCCTCTATCGCAGAATCACAAACCACTTCCCACGACGTACATCCACCGACCCCCAACACCAACCAACCACCCACAATCCCCTCCCCGTTCCCTGATCTCCCACCCTCTCATCGCCATCCCTGAGAAGATCCATTCACCCGTTGGTCCCGTTCCGTAACCACCCATCCATGCTCCACGGGGCCAACAGCACCAACACCGCTAACGATGCATTTAGCTCGTGGCAGATCAATCCTTACATATTTGATGTTGATATTGACATGATCTGATGACATCTATGCATTCGATTTGATGATGGACCAATTATCGACCACCCTCGGAACGTGGTTTTGTTGCTACTGACGAATCTGCACTGCTTCCCATCCCTATCTTCTTCCTCCTTCGCTCCTCACTCCTCACTCGCTCAAGGCCGATACTGCTACGACTACCCACGTCACCTACTTCACCTACAGCGGAAACACATCTCATAATCATAATCATTACCCCATATCCCATTGCCCCATTTCCCACTTTGACACCCAACAATCAGATCGCAGACGCAGCAGGAGGAACGGACTGCCCCTGACTGAGCCTCCGCCTGATACTGGCTTTGCTGCTCGTCCTGCTGAGACTGCCAACCGATTGCTTTCTGCGGGGAGCAGCGGGTCCAGATGGGCCAGTACCCGACAAGCGAGTCACTATAGCGACGTCGTCAGCAATCTCTCATGAAGTTTCTGCATACCACGGCCAACTCACATTCGTTCACGAAAGAAACACCCCAAGCCTCAGCAGTGTATTTGCTGACGTACTATCGAGACGAGGCATTAGCTCAATTGGATTCGGTGTGAAAGGAAGCACTAAGTGACTCACGTTGTAAAGCTTCTGCCAGTTGGATTTTCTCTGCTCCGGCTTCATCTCGAGCGCAACAAGGATCGCATCAGCAGTTGATTGGACGTCCCCTGTGAGCAATCGTGTCAGTAGGATTCGGGTTACACTCGGGTTCGAAGTGCACTCACAAGGGTTGATGAGGAGACTTCCGTTCAAGCTTTGAGCGGCACCGGCGAACTCAGACAGGATCATAGAGCCGTGCCTGTCGCCTTGCGATGAGATGTATTCGTAGGCAACCTACGTGCACAATCACTGTTAGCCATTCTGCCAACTCCCGCATCCTGTTGAACAGCGTGAAGTGGTGCACTTACCAAGTTCATACCATCACGGGTAGAAGTGATGAGGGCAGCATCGGCAAGGGCGTACATCGCCGTGAGCTCCTCGAACGGTACAGATTTGTGCAAGAAGTGGATAGGCATGAATTCGACTGTTCCGAAACGACCGTTGATACGACCGACGAGCTCGTTGACACATGCTCGCAGGTTTTGGTATTCCTCGACATCTTGTCGGGACGGAATGGCAAGTTGGACGAGGACCACCTATGAGAATGAAAATGCGATGTCAGCTGATTGCCCACAAAAAAGGAACCATGCCAGCTGACCTTGCCAATCCATTCTGGGTGTTGGGTGAGGAAGGTCTCGTACGCTTGCAGCTTCTGCGGAATACCCTTAATGTAGTCCAATCTGTCGACGCCAATGATGATCTTGCAACCTTCGAAGCGGTGTTCGAGTTGCTTCAGTCTTGTCTGGACTTTTTCGCGTTTCAGACCGTCGACGAACTGCATTGGCTCAATGCCGATAGGATATGTGCCGACTTGAGCGTAACGGCCTTCAAAGTCGATACCGTTTGGTTGAGTTTGCAAGCCGAGAATGCGCGTGCAAGAAGAAAGGAAGTGTCGCGCGTAGTCGTATGTGTGGAAGCTGGCGAACTTGTCAGATGGGTGCGGATTTTAGTATGGTGAGTGTACTCACCCAATGAGGTCACACTGCAGAACACCGAGAAGGATCTCACGGCGGACAGGCAAGATTCTAAGGTATGATCAGTAATGCTCAAACCGACGGAGCAGAAGCGTACGCACCGGTAAATCTCGCTGGAAGGGAAGGGAGTGTGGAGGAAGAAGCCGATCCTGATACCTTCCTTGCCCTTCTCCTTGGCAGCTAGTTCTTGCTTCTGGAAAGTGCTCATGCCGCGGTTGAAATGAGGTCTCTTAGGAGCCTCACTGCCCGAGGAAGGGGTCTTGATCTCAAGCTGACCTTCTTCTTCGACATCATCAAGCATCTCCACGCCCTCGTCGATACCGTCCGCGACACCGGGGCTCATGCCCAAGACTTCCTTGACGACGGTGTCGTCGACGCCTTCTTTGACTCGACCCAGTTCCTTTCTGACCATTTCACCCTGAGCAGACTCGCCCGAGATGATGGATCGCAAGAGCATAGGCAAGAGCATGAGGTGGTAGTCCTGCACCCAGACCATATCGCCAGCTTGGCAGAACGACGCAACGGTGTCCGCGAAACGCATGTTGGCTTCGCGGTATGCGAGCCAGTTGGCCGCGTCAAAGTTCATCTCTCCGGGGTGGTAGTGGAACAGCGGCCACAGGATGGAGTTGGAGAAGCCTAATCAAGCATATGATATGAGCATAGAAAAGGTGAATTTCCAGTAGTGATGCCGGGACTTGCCGTTGTAGTGTCGGTCAGCAAGCTCGTCAGAGAGGTAGACGGGGTAACAGTTGTACTCGTCGAGCAGACGCCTGTTGACGAGCTCTCGGTCTGCCACGGGGATCTGCACGTGCGTGATAGGAATTAGCGTTGTGCAAAATTAATGATTTGGCGCAAGCTTTACTCACGTCCTTGCCTGGCCATCCTATCCAGGTGAAGCTCATGGTCTTCTTGCAGCCCGAGAGGGCGGAGACGAGACCGCCCGAGGACATCTGCGAGCGGAAGCGAAAAGCAGAGTCAGTGCATGTAATGTATGTTTATCCATAAAAGAGGCTGTGGAATGTGCGAAGAGAGACTGGACTGACCTTGAAGTGATACTCCCCATTTGCATCTTTATCAATAGTGACCGGCAGACGATTACTGACGACGATCAACCGCTGCTCCTTGCGCCTCTCGTTCCGCGGTCCACCGCTCTCAGCCTTCTGCGGCTGAACCTGAGGCTGGGGGACAGCAGGTGTATTGGGCATTTGAGAGGTGGTGAATGCTGATGGGGACGGCGAGGGCGCAGTGGTCGAGTAGGTGTTGGTGTATGGTGATCCTGGTGCGTTGGCGTTGGCGGGCGGCGGGGACATCTCGTCTGTGGGTGGGTGCATGAGAGCTGATGAACTGCTCGTGTGGTAAATGTAGTATGTATTGAAAAGAAAGGAACTTTTTACTGCAGTACAATGCAAAGCAACTTGTTACCGCGCAGCGTCATTACTTCTCAATGAGTGACTGCTCGCTCTGCAAACAATTCAGCGGAAACGGCCCCCTTTGCTCCGTCTGCGTGTCGACTCTGACGTCAATACGTAAAAATCAAATGACAATGACCCTGATATTTCCAGAATCCTCGTTTATCCCGCATAACCTATATCGACCACGTCTTGATTTGTCGGACCTCTCGGGCTTGTCCCGAGGTCCGAACGTGCTTCTTTCCCCTCGCTGCTGATGCACAACGAGGACAGCCTACCTCCAAATTGTCCAGAAGCCTTGACTGCTCACGGTCAGTACCCACACGTCTGCTGTCTGCTGTGTGTAGGAGCAGCTCGTCCGCCTTACACCCGTATTCGGCAGGCACAGCGGTGACGAGGCCTAGACCAAAGTCAGGAATTCACTGGGAATCGTTTACAAACGTGCCAGTGAAAACCCCTGAGCTAGGCACACTGACACTGCCACTGCCACGGTGAAGCTATACGTTGATTCATTACATTACGAACATGCTACGTCTACCGAATCACAATGGGACACTAGATGGATTTAAAGACTGAGACTAAGAGAACACCGAGACAAACCAGCTCACGCCGTGCTCATGGGACTCGCAGCGCGCGAGGCGACCCCGCTCAGATCGCCGGTCCATTGCTCTACTACCCCGAAGCCCAGTCCCTTCTTCGCGTGTAGACCATTGGCCGCTGCTAGAGATGCAAGACCGCTCTTCTTCCCTATCACGCCGTTGATACCGTTCGCGGCGTGAGCCTTGTTGCTGGAGAAGAACGTCCGCTTCTTCCTCTTCAGCACGCCACAAGGATCATCCTCTGAGTCCGATTCTCCACCGGCACCTCTATGCGCAGGTCGCTTGCCGTTGGCCACTCTTGACAAAAACGCCTGTCGCGAGGTCCCGCCTTGTCGTTGTGAGCGACCAGGACGAGCGTACGCTCCCGCATCATCGTCTGATTCACCGGCGTTGACAGGTAATCCATCTTCGTCGTCGGATGTCGGGTCGTACCCGCCATTGAGCTGGCGTCGCTGCATGATCTCTGCGCACATACAGGTCAACGATCAGGTATGATGCACATGGCGAGGAATCGCACTCACTCCGTATTCTCGTGTCCACTTCATCCTCTGGATCGCTGCCCTCGCCGTCTCTCGTGAGGCCCAGCGCACGAGATAAGGATTTCGAGGGCACCTGCCGCATCTGCGCACTAGGGGCATGGGGAAGATTCCGCAGGTTCTCCAAGACTGTCCGCCTGCACGCAAGAAGAAAAGTTTGATCAGCAAGCTGCTAGTGTATCGTGTACGCGTTACCCACTTGATCTTTTCCAGGTATTCTGGCGGGTTGTGATTGTCCGTATTGTTAGGCAGGACTTCCAGCTTGTACCGAGGACCATAGTACTCCATACTGTGCAGAATCAGTGACTACCCGAACTGTGAAGACATGATTGACTCACTATTGGTTGTAGGGCAAATCTTCAGGCAGCTCTCGGCCGCACATTATGGCCGTCTCCTTGGTCCACGCTCGAGCGACATTTTTCCTTTAATGCAAATCAGTTTACGTTCGACTGGTTGCCAGTTGTACCGACTCACGTAGTATATCCACCACCGCCGAGCATCATTACTGGCACGTTGAAACTTCGTACAAAGCGGGCACATTCGGCGTGACCTATCGAGCGTGTCAGCTTGTTACCATATACCCCGACGGAAAGCTGTACCCACCTTCCAAGGTCAGGTTGAAACCTCCTAGCTTGTCACCGCACAATGAATCCGCTCCCATCTGCAGGACCACGGCCCCAGGTCGGAAGTACTCCATTATGTGTTGGATGACCGGCTTGAAGATGGTGTGGAAAGAATCATCGGTAATACCATCTCGTAATGGCACATTGACTGCATAGCCTTTTCCGCGTTTCATGCCGACGTCCTATACGATTCTGTCAGCTGCAATCCGGTTGTACGACGATGGGGTTCTACCTTACTCGAAGATCACCAGTACCAGGGAAGAACTCTCCGAATCGATGAAAGCTACATGTCATGACTCTGTCCGTGGTGTAGAATGCTTCTTCGACACCATCACCGTGATGCACATCCACGTCGATATACAGGACTCGAGGATGTATTCTGGGTGAACTCCTGCGTCAGCTCGAGTACATCAGACGTCGAGGTCATCAGCTCACCTCAAGAGTTCCAATATGCCCAATACACTGCAAGCGAGATTGTCAGTCGTGCAATTCAGTCAGCCGTGCACGCGATGACCTACATATCGTTGACATAGCAGAAACCGCTCGCTTCGGTCTTTTTGGCGTGATGCAGTCCGCCAGCCCAGTTGATTGCGATGTCCGCCGCGCCGCTATTCAGTCTCTCCGCCGCGCCTACGCGAATTGCACGTATCAGATATGCTCGTGTGATATCAAGGCGATAGACGACTCACCTATAGATCCCCCTGCTGAGATGGAGCAAAACTCGAAAAGCCCTTCGAAGGCGGGACAGTCTTCTCCTATCAAGCCTGTAATCCGAGTCAGCCATCAACGTCATACTTGTGTCACAGACGATGAGTGGGAACGCGATACGCACATCGAACACCGCCGCCTGTCATCGCTTCTGCCGTCTCTGGAGTCACGTTCTCCAGGAACTCTATATACTCGTCGGTATGGAAGCGGGTCATATCTGCGCGCGTGGCCCTGCGCGGTCTCTGCGACGATCGAGGCATACATCGGGTCAGCCTGAATGATGATGTTTCATGTGTAGTCGCATATTGCAAGAGACACTCACGAAGACCTGCATGGACTTGCTTCGTGCGCCGGAGATAGCTGCCCTAGCCCATTTCTCCAGATCGCCCCCCGGCTGTCCATTCGCAGCAGCCATCATCTCATCATTGACTTTCCGCCCACCTTCGCCCTCGCCTCCAGCACCACCGGCATCATCGTCGACTTCGTCGCACAGCCCGTAGTTGACGATGAGGTTATGCGCCATTCGTATACGATGCGGTTTCATGGGATGGCCAAGGTAATAGGTGTAGTTCCCAACATCCTGATCGTAGTAGTATGCTACGCGCCGAGAAGGGTGCGCTTGCTCCGAGGTCGACGAGGAGGAGGTGATGTCCATCGGCGCAAAGGCTTGGGACGACATGATGGTATGTGTGGCCGGTAGTGCACAGAGAGCTAAGGGAAGGAGAGGTGGAGGTGGGTATTGAGATTCCCTTCTCCAAGTCTGTTGTTGGGTGACTCAGCGCCAGAGACAGATATGGTGAGCGGAAACGATAGAGTGCGCGTTCGCTCCAGGTGCCGGAGATGGATGCGATGAAGGCAGATGGATGCAGTCACTGACGCCAGTATCTGAATGGCAAGAGTCAAGACAGAGAGAGTGAGACCAACAGTCGCACCAAAGGTAAACGCTAAACGCGGACAAGTCGGCTCTGTCCGTTTGACCCCTGATGCTTTTAGCGCAGCTTTGCTTCCGTTACTGCACAAGCAGTCAGTGTCTGTATATATAATTGCTCAGCACTTTTTACTTTATGCACGACGTTCCACAAGCAATGATAGGCATACATTATAGGCAACGAGGTCAAGGTACAGCTACACTACAGACAATGACACTCTCTCCGGACTCCCTTCGCCTCGTTATCAGACGTAAGCCTTGATTCAGCTGTTCGTTCAGCTTTTTATGTTGGTTATATCTCCCGACCGTCACATTCAAGCCGATTTGATAGCTTCCAGGTACTCTGCTCTGGCGATTCGCTCGTCGGTGGTACCATCTGACCGAGAATACGGTGTCCATTTGGGCTCCTCCTTGAACAAGCGCATCGCTGTGATGGTGTCGTTCGAATCAACAGTGAAGCGATGGTAGATTCTGTAGCACCATCAGGGCTGAGACAGCAGGAAGAACTAGTCTGAGAAGCCGACTTACCCCGGAGGCAGAACGATCAAATCGCCCTTCTCTAATGATATGCGGATCCACCGCTCCTCCTGTGATGCGCCAGGGCCTGTTGCACAAAAAGAGTAAAGATCAGGAATGTCAGTGATGAATGCTCAAGTAGGCTACCTGATGTTATACTCACTTCGCACGTCAAAATACCCAGACCCGCCAAGGATATATCGTATCTCCTCATCTTCATGGAGATGTCTGCGATGCGTTTCGTGGTCAGCTGCAGCAAAAACGAAAATACATTACATGCCAGCTCACTCGTCGAAGAATGACTTGATCTTGGTCTCGTACGCTTCGCCTAAGCCGGCGGGCGTGACTGTGATTTGATCGCGCTGTATGAAGGAAAACAATAGTGGATGAGTGTCAGCCACCATGGGATCCCAGGCACGCAGAGGTATTCATGAGTCCGAAGGTCAACGCACGTTCTTGTAATCCCGCTCTTTGGCAAAGACATCTACGAGGGCGCATGCAACCGGCTAGGTCAGCGATCATCCTCGAGGTGCTTGAGGTAACGTCGAACAAGACGTCGACCAGAAGCACGCGGCGATCAATTGGAATCTCGGTCATCCGGCGATGAGGCGGATTGCGTAAGCCGAACTCACCAATGTCCTTCTCCCATTGACCGTTCCCGTCGACGTCGATGCGCTTGTAGATCACGCCCAGCTTCTCCAACGTGGACCTGTCAACGTTCTCTCCGGAATCATGGGGCAGCCGTTGGTCTCCGCTATTACCACATTGGCAGTGATGCCCGATATCAGCTCATTCCGCTCTTGGACCAAGAAAAGACATCAATGCGGTCGACTTGTAGGGGGTGATGTCGTGCTGAAGTCAGAGACTCACGGCTTGTCGTCGAAGATGTATGCCCGCATCGTATTCCGGCCTGTCTGAGTGAAGTGCCGCTGAGTTGTGTATCGTAGAGGCGTCAATGGCGTGAGCACTCGAGGGACGAATCGAAACATGGGCAAAGCAAATGAAGGTAGAAAGTAGAAATGGAAAATGAAAGAAAGCAATGACGTGCGAAGATGTGAGATCAGTACCAAAGTCGAAGATAAATTCGTGCCTAGAAAAGAGTAGGTAGGAGTGACCAGTCATATCAGGCTCATGTGAGGCACGCTGATTACGTACGAGTTATAGGTGGCAAAAACAAATCAAAATACGCGTACTGCTACAAAAGTACGAACAATGAGAGGGAGGCGAGCTGGATTCATGTTGATGTTCACGTCTCAGACGACCGTCTCGCACATCGACAGAGCAACTTGCTTCATCTTTCAACTACATCGCCCTCTTACTTCTCCCACCACTCTTTCCTCTCCCAAAACAGTCGTGCATCGCTGCAGCGCTGCTATTAACTGTAAAATCGACTGGTGAGTGCGCAGAAAAGCGTAAACAAATCCCTGGTCGCCCTCCACCTCCTGCGAAACGAGCTGGAGAGAATTGTTTTGCGCTTCAACTGACAACGTATCTTCACTCCATTAGGCAGGCAGCTTGCTATCAGGTCAAAAGGAAAGCGGAAGTCTGCGGACCAAGCCAGCTGAAAGGTGAGCATCACCTCGTCTTCACCTCCATCACACTGTTCCCCTTTCCCCCGCCAGGAGGAGTACGACGTCTCGCGCTGCAACAGGATGGCTCGCATGTCTTCCTCGCTCTCCGCCTCGTCTCTGCCTCTGTCCACCCCTCTTATTCAGGCTTTTGAAGCGCAGTGTTTATGG
The DNA here is from genome assembly GCA_026538355.1 of Cryptococcus sp. GC_Crypt_5. Classification (NCBI taxonomy): domain Eukaryota; kingdom Fungi; phylum Basidiomycota; class Tremellomycetes; order Tremellales; family Cryptococcaceae; genus Cryptococcus; species Cryptococcus sp. GC_Crypt_5. The sequence continues at coordinate 25,481 of JALPBZ010000189.1, forward strand.
GGAATGCTCTATCTACCTTGATGTTCTGCGTACTGGAAAACCATACAGTCTGTGTACAGATCACTGATATCAAGCCATAGACGTCATTCTGCTCTTCATCATCAGCATCAGCGATCACTGCGAGTGTCGAAAAAGCGCAGAACCACAGAAAGGGATATCGGTGAAACAGGGGTGAGTGTATTCTCGGTATGACGGGCTCAGTACCCCTTTGATGGGAACCGGGTCCGAGCGGTGTACTAGTCAGGGGACGGACCGGACTTTGATCGTCATTTGTTTTTGCGCTTACGCTTTCACATCATCATTTCGATTGTTTTGATTCGCCGCTTATACCTTCTGTCGGCTGTAGGTCAAGCGTGGTCGCAGAAAACCTAATCGATACCGTCTTGTCACACCGGCACCTCGAACGGGCTTCTCTTGAGACAAGCCAGCAGGATGCCATCATCACCGCCTCGCCCGTCAGAGCTGTCGGATCCAGCCACGGCGTATACTCTGCTGGAGAAGCTGGGGACAGGCAGTTTCGGCACTGTCTGGAAAGCGTGAGCTGGCACGAGGACGATCGATGCAGCCCTAGCTCACAACAGTCGTGATAGATCCCACAATGAGACCAAGCAGATTGTAGCGATCAAGATGATAGGTACGTGCATCCCAACGAACTTCGAGTTTGAACGGGTGCTGACCATTCTTCGCGTTGCTTCTGATAGATCTGGAATCCTCTGATGACGACATCTCGGAGATCCAAGCGGAGATTGCACACCTTTCGAGCTGCTGGTCAGACCACGTTACCAAATATTACGGGTCATTCGTCCGGGGTGCCAGACTATGGATCGTGATGGAGTATCTGGCCGGAGGGAGTTGTCTCGACCTGGTAAGTACCAGTCATATCAGCATCATTTTGCCGTTACGCCTTAAGGCTTCCACTACTAAGCTGACATTTTGACAGCTCAAACCTGGCGTTTTCACCGAAAGCCAGATCGCCATAGTTTGTCGAGAACTGCTGATTGGCCTAGAATATCTCCACTCAGAAGGCAAGATCCACCGAGATATCAAAGCGGCCAACGTGCTCTTGTCAGCAAGCGGCGCTGTCAAGCTTGGTCAGTATACATCCAGGGACTTCTTCGAGCATTTTTCTGTCGCTGACGTTCCTCATGATCCAGCCGACTTTGGCGTGGCTGCGCAACTATCTTCGCACAAATCCCAGAGGCATACTTTCGTTGGTACACCCTTCTGGATGGCACCAGAGGTCATCAGGCAAGCTGGGTACGATGTACGAGCGGACGTATGGTCGCTGGGTATAACAGCTATTGAGATGGCGAAAGGAGAACCGCCGCTCAGCGAGTATCACCCGATGCGAGTATTGTTCTTGATACCGAAGGCAAAGGCGCCAAGACTAGAGGAGGGGGAAGGGTGGAGTAGGGATTTCATGGACTTCATCGAAGCATGTCTGCAGAAGGATCCCAAAGATGTGAGTCACATATCAGATCCTCTTACGGACTCTCGCGAATCCCGCTGACTGTGTTTCATATCGTTGTGCAGCGCGCCACCGCTCGAGACCTTCTCCAACATCGGTTCATCCGTTCGGCCCGACGAACCTCGGACTTGGTGTCGCTGGTTGAGCGATACCAGCTTTACCGTGCGAAGAGCGCCGCCAAGCCTTCGACACCAAGCAAGACCCTCAACAAGCTTGCAGCCGGTTTAGGGGGACTGACCATGAACGGTATCGGTACGATGAAAAGCGAGTGGAACTTTGATGAGACGATCAGAGGCACCATCAGCGGCTTGCCGGTACAACTCAATCTAGAAGAGATGGAAGACGACGATGACGAGTGGGACTTGCCCGAGCAGGGGTGTGAGGAGACACCTTGGGGAACGGTGAGAGAAAGGGAAGACCTACTGCGTGCATCGACGCTCAACGTACGCACAAGTTTCACGAAGTTGTTTGTTCGAGTGTGTTGGCTTACACATCTTGCCGATCACAGGGCTCAGACTTGTCTCTGCCAATGCTCGAGCGATCCTCGCCAAATCTCACACCACCGACCGGATCTTCTCCTCAGACGCCACACTCCGAAATACTGGACCTCAAGTCTTCGACCGGAAGCGGCACATCTGGGAAATCAACATGGAGAGAGCGCCAGAATCAAGGGCGCGGCACGGTCGTCAAGCAGGGCGATCTGGGTGATGGGTGAGTAGTCACTCTGGACATCTCGCGATGCTAAAGCTGATGGCGTCGCGTGCGAAGCTTCTCTACCGTCAGACCAATGAAGAAAGTGGATACGCTCACGTCGCAACGCCTGTCAAACGATTTCATTGGAACGGGCTCAGTACGGCGAGCGCCCGCTCAGCTGGAAAGCCCCATGAAGCCTCGTTCGGCGTTGTCGGCTCGCGGACGAGCCGGTCAGGCGTTAGTTGAGGAGGTCGTATTGGGTGTACTTGATCAGGTCAGCTGTCTCAAGTCGAACGATATGGCTCTTTACTGATGAGGAACATGTGTATAGGCCGCTGGCGAGGACCGCGAGGCGACGACGCTTGAGGGTCTCCAGCTGATCCGAAAAGGATTCGCGGACCTGGGCGCGCAAGATCCCGAAGTGGCTTATCGGCTCGTGATGGATATCCTAGGCGGAATCAGACAGTGAGTCGCCAGCTTTACCCTTGCTCTTGCTACCTCAAGGTATAATCCAGAACGAAAAGCTGATCGAACGCACGATGATGCGCGCAGAAACGATATTGTCCACTCGCACATACGCAACATATCAATGGCGAACATCATCCCTAAAGCCAAACCTACCATCGCGTCGGGACTCGACGACTCTCTATCTTCCACCTCGACAGGGAGTGAAGAAGAGTATGCCGACCGGAAGAAGAAGAATAACGATGATTTGGTCCGAGAACGAAGTCCGATTGCCGACCTGCTCTATCTCCGCTGTGAGTGGTTCCCCTGAATGAGAATGATCGCATTTTGTCTTGTACTGACCCAGATTTTGATGTACATAGGGCTTGACGGACTGCGGCTCAAGTGGCCCGGCTCGTAGGAATCGGCATGTCTCTTCGGATCTCTTCTATTGTTTGTCGATCGTTGTCGTTCTGCTTTTTTAATTGTACTTGTTGTCACTATTCACGATCTTGTCATCACCTCGCATCCTTCTCACGACGTTTCATTGCACGATCGTTAATGGCCATCGTTCGCATCTGTTCTATAATCATTAATCCCCTTCTTTGCTCGGGCATCGTTGTCTCACAATACTCGCTTGCTGCCTGTACAGCACATATCACGGTATAATCACTATGTCATTTGCAATACTTCATCAGCTGTAATATGTAGGGATGTAACAAGATGCATATCGTCGAATGCGTCTGCTTGTGATTCACGTCAAGTACGGAGCGCCGCAGGTAGCAGGGTCACTAGCGACGTCCTAATTCATCATCGTGTGACAAGGTATACATACAGTACCAACTGATCTAAGTGACCCAAAGCACAACGACAACAAGCTCACAAGCTAGCTGGCTATAGCTGATCTCTGCGCTCCAACGAAGAAGGGATGGTCTACTAAGTCTAACGCACGCACAGGACTGATGCACACCTCCTCGATAGAGTGGACGGAAGACAAGCAAGTAGTGGCGGAAGAAGCCGAAGTCAAAGTTGAATTCCGCGTTCGAACAGGTTTACTCGCCAACCACTCTCTCGTCATCCTCCTCCTCTCCGCATGCGAGTCGATACTAGCAGTATGATGCGAGTTGAGCGAGTCGATATCGTCATCGTCACCGCCACGGGCATCCTCCATTCCAGATTCACCGGACGGATATAGAGTGGCAGCTTGATCGTGCTCTTTGTTGTTGATGTGCGAGATGAGATATGTGGGCGAAGGAGGGAAAATCGTGGGATTCGGCGTTGCAGGACTTGGGGAAGGGGATGACAGGTCTAACAATTCCTTTGCATAGCGTTCTTGCATCTGAGAATGATCAGTCTGGCGAAGGGGCGTCGATGGGGTAGTCATGCTGATTCTCGCTGTCGTCGGTGTTACCGCTGCTGAGCCAGTACCGTGGGACCGCCTTGGTCTGGGCGGAGGAAGAGGTCCGGGCGTTCGTGGCGGTGGCGGCGGGACGGCCCGTTCGGTCTCATCGTGAACAGTGATAGAGAGTGCGTTTGGCGGTTCTCGTCTTGATCGCGGATACGGAGTGAGCGGGCTCGGGAAGGACGAGTTGCCAGTGATCGCTCGGACGATGTCGTCATACGTTTGATCGCCGGTAGCTTTGCTGCTCAGCCCCGCACCCGCTGGTCGGACGGTATCGGCGGGAGAAGTATCACATCGCGTCCTACCCATCCTCCTCTCGATTTTATCTTTGATATTGGATCTGAGATGAGCATACTCCTCCTCGCTCTCCTCGCTGCTCGCTACATCCGACAGGCTGGACTGCGATCCCTCATCGTGCCGGTGGTTCGTACCGATCTTCGATCGCTCGGAAGGGGGCATAATGTAGACTGGTGTAGGAGAGGCAGCTCGACGGGTCCTTTCGGTCCCTGTCTCAGAGTGAGGGAGTTGGTGCGAGCTTGCGTGAGAAGCCGGGGAACGGGCCATAGAGTCGAAAGAGGCCGGACGGCCTAGGAAAGCCGGCTTCGGATGGCGGCGCAAGTCATTGGTAAGATCGATGGTGCGCACTTGCCCCGATGTTGGAGATGGTCTTCTTCGATTTATCGCGGCCGCCGGTGGCTCGGGCTCATGGAGGGCAAGGAACGACAAAGCGGACATACCCCGGATCATACTGGCGGGCGAAGCTTGTGTAGCGTGACCCAAAGATGAACCTTCTTTCGCTGAGAATCGTCGACGTCCTTGTCGCTCATCCCGCGGTACGAGCTTAGGCGCTGCCGACCTGTGCTTTTTGTCCTTGAGCTTATCGACGTGATCATTGGCTGACAGGAAAGGCAAATCAAGACCCCTCAATGTACTTTGGTTGATCACCAATGCTGATTGTGGCGACGTCGAATCCGTGTGAGATCGGTCAGAATGATGGATTCTGCTTGCTAGCCGTGATGCTGTCTGCATGTAGGACACAGAGTCCGGTGATGGGAGCGTCAATGCTGTGGCTAGGAGTGAGGGCGAGGTTGGTATGGGAGGTAAGGGTCGCTGGTGAATCGGGAGTGAGGGAGTAGGGAGACTGCAAGACACATCGGATATCATCGGCACCAGCACTGGCAAGATGTACACGGTTGAGAATGCTTACTCCGAGTGATTACTCCTTACTTCAGCGCCTATCCGGTGATACTGATTGTAAGAGAAGCGCGATCCTTCTGTTACGCGTTTCTTTTCGCTTCCTCGACTATTGAGTGAAGTCCAAGAAGGCTGAGAAACGATACTTCTAACGCTTCTCTTCCCTTCTGCTTTGCCGTACCCCAAGATCCGCGATGACAACGCAAGCGCAGGAGCGGAGGCTCTTTGTGCTGAACGCGGGGGAATAGGCGGTGGAAGGACGACAGCTGGCCCACCGTGGCGGTATCCACTGGCCGGGTGTCTATCGTATCGCGAATGCCGATCGGCCATCCTTCCGGGCGTGCTCACCGTGGGAGACAGGGGCGAGTGACCATGAGCGACGAGGCTGTCTGGACTGTTAGTTTTAGATCGAGGTGCCGCTGTCCCGCGCCCGATCGATAGGGGAGGCGGAGGTGGCGCGCGACGCTGGGCCGGTTCTCTTTTGGCCAGCTGATGATGAGGTAGAGCGAACTCGCGCATATGATCAGTCGCTGGCCCACCGCTCGGCAGAAAGGGAGACGCGTTGCCTCGCTTCCTTGCCTCTCGCCATGATCGTATGCTGATGCTTTTCTGGGAACTTTGGCTGCTGGACGTCTGGACGATCTCGGTCGGACCTGCGATGTCACTTGGCGTGGCAAAGCTTGTAGCATACACTACTCCGCTGTCGAGTAAGTGTCCATTGAGCTGCTCGAGCACTTCCATTGCCTTCAGGTCATCTTCGCGGGGATCGCGGGTATCGTACTGCCCGTGGTTCCTTGCTCTCTGGGAAGTTTCTTTAGCAGCTTCTCGCAACGGTATGCCCTGAGAGGCAGAAACGGGCCGCAACGACTGTTGCACTGGTGTAAGGTTGAGAAGACTATGTCCGGCTTGATGGTGGCCCACCACAGGCCCAGAATTCTCGGTTGGTACTTGTAACGAAGTAGTAGAATGCGCAGGACTTTGAGCTTGCCTGTCGCGCTCGTTTTGGTCAAACCGGTCGTACGGAGAGCCTAGAGGCTCAGTCAACGTCCGCGGAGCCATCAAAGGCAACTTCATGGTCGCTCTCTTGGCTTGTCGATCAGCACCTTGACTAGGCGATCTGGCAGGCTGGCCTGGCGGGGGCGTGGACAGCCCATCCATTACGCCTTGTATGGATGGAAGAGCGTGTAAGTTCGATTGCGACGGTCTGGACAAGGTAGACGGCGGCGTTGACGCAGAGAAAGGCGAGGAGGAGAGGGATCGACCGTGATCCGAATCAATATGGGACGGAGGCGTAGACGAGTGGTGTGCGAGCCATGTCCGCGGCGTCTCTGATCGAGCGCGAGGGGACTGGAGGCCAAGAGCGGTACTGACCGTCGGCGAGAGTTCGAAAGGGAGGAAAGAGTGTTCGCGCGGACTGCTCGGTTTCGGCCGCTTAGACCGAGATCTGAGGAATGGCATTTGGCTCGAAGTGAGGGGGAGGGAAGAAGATGTGCGTCTGAGCTTCGACGGGGAGGTAGAGATCGGATTTGTTGGAGATGGAACGAATTGGGAAAGCGCCTCGAGCGTGGGCAGTTGAAGGAGAGCGGGGACAGCTGGCGAAGGGGACGTGTGTCGTTTCACCAGAGCTGGTCGAGTGGGGTGCGTCGCTCCAGCAAGCGAGGTAGGGGTGGGGTCCTGATTGGAGTCTGAGGCTGAGGTGGGAGAGTTGTTGGGGAAAAAAGCGGCGGTAGCGACGAAAGAATGGAGGACTGGAGTTATCATGAGTATGTCAGTGGATTTGGATTAGTGATTTATATGTGAAGTGAGATGAGATGCAGAATAGGCGTTACGATGGGATGAGACTCGATGCGATGGAGCAGAGAGAAGTGCAACGAGCTCGAGAGCGGGAGGGTAGTGATGCTGGAAACCAGGCTATAAGCTCGAGTAGTGTGTCTCCATCTTCATTACGCAGCAGTATCAGTAGACGCGATCCATCAATCATCACTCATCACTCTTTGATCATGGCTCGGACCATGATGCGATGCGATGGTGATGCGATGGCGTTGGCGAAGGGAAGGGATGAAGGAGTGAAGACGTGATCAGGGGGAACCGAAAGGATCAATCAATAATCCACGGGATAGTTCACGCTCGGACCGCATCACTCCTACTTGGCACAGGAACAGTGCGCCCGCTGCGGGAGTAGTTGTATAGTAAGAGTTTGATGGACTATCATACTGCGGTCGATGAGGAGGACACGTGTATATGGGAATCAAGTCATCTATGATCATGTCGTGCTCTGCAGGAATAGGCTGGTTGGTGTATGACTTGATGCCCTTGTAAACGTTTGGTAAGGCCTCCACCATCTTACAATGAATGTGATGGCATTGGCTGGTGGTGAGGTGTTGAGATGTTGAGATGTTGAGATGTTGAGATGTTGAGATGTGGGGGGTGATGTCTTGTTGTCAGCATGCATGCATGTGAGTGGATCATGCATGCGAGTCCTCCTTCAAGAGATTTTGTTGAAGGACACATAGAGAGAAAGAGAGGCAGAGAGTGAGTTGTACCACCTATACTCGTGACAACGGGGATGACCGCCTAAGCAGTTACCGTTCGCAGCCTTGTTGACAAAACAATACGCATTCCTCTTCTGTCTCGTGAAGGGACATCTACCTTGGACGCTGCATCGCATACATATCATACTGCATCTGGACGATCTCCCTGTTCATCTCAACATACTCGACACCGGATCTAGACCTTCACCACACTTGACACCGGTACAAGCGCAGCACACGGCGCAATGGCACCAGCACGCCCAGACGAAGAATCGCTTACAGCAGAAGACTTCGAATTCCACGACAACGACGACGACGACGGCGAAGATGCCCAGCAGGCTGATCAGGCTGGTCGAGGGGGATCGTCCTCGTCCTCCCAGCACTTCCTTGGCTCTGGCTCTGGCGCTGGTGGAGGACCATCGCGATCGCCGTACCATCTCCCTGCGTCAGAGCAGTTGCGCGGGGTCGCGAATAGGATCATCTTCTCGAGATATTATATCCTGTTCTATTTCGCTATGATGAGTCTGAGTTTCGCGACGCTGGTCATTAGTTTGATCGCTACTCGTGAGTCTGGTCGTTTCGTTCTTATTCTTCAATACTGCAGTGTGAAATCGACAGGAGGTCTTATCAGACAGAGCTGACTGTATCGCAATATTCGCTCGTCTCTCTCTGCCCTCGTTATCCACCGTGATACTCCCCAATCCCCGTACTTGCCTGGCAACCTGTTATCATCTAACGATACTACCACACCACAACGCGACGACGCTCGCACCCTACCCTTCCACTCCACCAGACGGCCACCGATGTCCGCCCGCCGCATGGCACATCCTCGAAGTGGTCATAAACGTCCTGATGGTGATTGAAGTATCGACGAGATGGGTCGCGTACGGCAAGGTGCGTGGGCTGTCTCCATACGCGTGTTTGGAAGACAGCATTCGTGAATGGAGGATGGAAATACAACGCTGATACTGCGCTTGATGTCGCAGAAGTACCCAATGACCCCGCTTAACATCATCGATCTGGCGCTGGTGCTGTTCTGCACCATTACGCTCATCTTGGTCTTCCGCAATCCGTGCGGCGAAGGGACGCGGCGTGAGTAACTAGTCTACTTTCCTACATATATTTCCACCTCTTGTCTCTGCGCACCTCGCACTCATTCACGCCCATACCTCGTTCTCCATCTTGCTCAAATACGGAACAAAGTATAAGGATTGCTCGCTGACCCACTTGTGTACTCGACAGGCGAGGAAGTACTCGACACGATCCTCCTCGTGATCCGAAACTTTGTCCAATTCCTGCGCCTGGGCAATATCCTGCGCAGATCAGGCCACTCGCTGCTAAATCCACCACGACCAATCGATCTCTCACAAGCGCGCTCAGCGTCGTTCGCCCTGGACCTAGACCTCGATCTGGACGACGAGGAAGCTGTTGCCGAGAGACAGCTGCAAGGGTCTAGCAGCGGTGGGAGGAGGACACTGGCTGGCGGTGGTGGGAGGTATCAGGCGTTGCCTGATGATGCTGCGGACGGGCCGGGTTACAGGCAGGGCACGGGCGTGGAGGATAATGCCGGAAGGGAAAACCTGGCTGCTGACGACGAGGATATGTGGGATCGTCTAGGATAGGTAGATAGGATCGCTGAAATACATGCATGGGTGTGCAACATGTGGTCCACGCGCATCTTATGCGAGCTCGCAGCGGTACACGCAGCTGAAGGATATACATACATAATACACTCAAGTACACAAGTTCACCTAGATATTCACCGGTCAACCTCCATCGCTCACCGTAGCGACTCGCGCCCTCTTCCGCTCTGGAGGAACACCGATGATCCTCCTCTTCTCACCGACCTTTGCCTCCGCAGTGCCCATCTTGTCTTCGTCGCGCGCAGCAACAGCTCTAGCTCGCGGTACACGCCGAGAAGCAGCAGAAGCTGTTGCGCTGGTAGTGCTTGTCGTATTTGATGCTGTCGCCTTTGTGCGTAAGCGTGGTTGCGTGGAAGATCGTGCAAGAGGCTTTGTCTGTGTCGTAGTGGTCGGTGCAGATGTACTGGCGGTACCCTTTTCGTCGGCTTCTATTGGAGGTCTCATGCTGGTCTGAGTGGTCGAGCGAGGTATCGCTCGTGTGCGCTGAGTCGTGGGGTTTTTGGTTGATGGCCCGGATGATGAGGCAGATGGGTCCTTGCTGCTCTTCGCTATCCGGGTAATCTCGACGTCCGTTCCTTCTCTCCGTGAACGCGTCGTGGTGGCAGGTACTCGAGACTTGACGGGTCTCGTCTGATCTTCGCCTAGACCAGGTCGCACGGCGGCTTTGCGTTTCTTCTCCGACTTGTCATCCCCGGTAAGATCGATGACGCTCTGCGAGCGCAATGGCAGTGCGCTTGACTGGGCTCTTACTGCTGGAGTCGCTTTAAGCAATCTAGCCTCTTGAGACTTTCCTGTCGGCAGGACCAAGCGCTCCAGATCATAATCTATATCGTCCGAAACCTCGTCTCTTCTCGCAGCATGCTTCCTGTTCCGAGGTGATCGCCTGACAGCATGAACAGCCGGCGGCCGCAACTGCGACTGTCGTCCTAAGCCGACAATATCAGAGACGCTCTCGGTTGACCGTCGGGGAGGGCTAGGCCCAGCTTCGGCGTTACGTGTCGTGTGTGCGGTGATGGCGGGGGAACCAGGGGATGAAGGTGGGGAGACGACGATGATTTGCGCTGCTGGCACACTTCGTTTCTGCGTTTGCGGAGCATTGTTCCGCCGTGCAGGAGTGCGCTTGGGGGTGTACTGCATCGAGCCTGGAACCGGGGGACCGGGGGAGAATGTCTCGCGCAGAGCGGTCAATCCGGCAGAAGGTCTGGGACTGATTCGCGATGATGGAGGCTGAGCAGTCGTTTGAGACGTAAGCAGAGAGCGTAGATGGCCCAGCGAGGCTAGTGCACTTTTCAAAGGCGCGATGCTGGTCCATAGTACGCCTAAGGGCAGCTGGACAGCGTGGTGGATAACGAGTACAGCGAGGGACTGGAAGAGGAGGAAGGTGAGGTCGATGGGCGTTTCGTAGCGTTTTATAAAAGGAGTGAGGAGGGAATGGTAGATCGTCATTGAGGACTGAAGTGGGGCAAGGTCAGCGTTTCGTCCTTCATACCTTTGCTTGAATAGTATGAGGAGTATGAGGAGTGCGGCGAAAAGAGAACTGGGAGAAGTAGGAGAAGCGGGAGAAGTAAGTGAGGTGGGAGAAGTAAAGGAGGACATACGGCTAGGCGGGTGAAGAGGAAAAAGACGCAGAGCAGATTACTGATCAGCGAATAGAATGGGATCCAGGTAAGCAGTGCGCTGGCCACTGGACCCGCCGAGGAGACTAGGATCTGGAGAACGTTCGTATCAGTATCCACTCCGCTTTTCCAATCGCAGCGAGATGGGACGATGGGGACGAGACAGTGAAAGGAAGAGCAGCTCACGTAGACGACCCAGCATGTCAGAGCGTCCCTCATGGCTCTTTTGCGCGTGGCCAGCCCGATCCGACGGCCGTTAGGCCGTATGCTCCGCAAAGCGCGGAACGTATCTAGGACATTGAGCAGGAGCCTATTGCGCGTTACCACATCAGCTCGCTGGAACCTTTGCCGTATCTATGGCGTACAGAATGAGAGTGATAGCGAGATTACTCACCAGATACTCCGCGTCGCCCTACCTTGGGAGGAGAGGTACCACCATACACCACCCACCAGCACGAGGGGCAACAACGAGCTCGAGCCAGCCATGGTCGGCTCGGCGGGCCCAGCAGGCGGCTGTTGTCGCTCTATATATGCTTTGCTCAGCACCGCAAGCCTGGGTCATGAGCTCATGGATGGTCTCGCAGTCTGCTGGGGATCTTCGGCCCCCGTCTTCTGATTTCAGGTTTTGCTTGTTGTACGTTGGGTTATGTTGTACTTGGACATGACTTTTACTGATTTCACGGTATTCACGATGCTGTTTTGACGGAAACCCATGCGAGGTAAGGCGCGTGCGTCGCGTGGGATGCGCGTGATCGTGTGGTCACCCCCGCCTTCGCAGAGTAACACTCGGTACACCTCATTGACACTATGGTACTGGTAATGGTACTCGAGGCAATAGCACCATCTCCACCAAGGTTTACGCATCGCGCGTATACTCACCAAGCTCTTGAGACTCATAGTGGTACGAGTCTTGGACAGTCTTGCCCATGCATCTTGCTACGCTCAGCTAACCATAGCCAAAGCAAAGCCAGTCGCGCTAGCTGCAGTATTATATTGGAGATATTTTACCATTTTATCCCAGACCAAACTACGCTTGATGAGTTACTCGAATCATCTCTCAACTCTTGACTCTTTCGCACTCCTTCTTCATCCTCTTCTCTCCTTCCCTTCTTCATCTTCTCATATATCTTCCACCCTCCGCCCCCATCTCCGACGAAACCTACGCTCCTTACCAATCCATCTAACCCCCTCTCTCCTTCTTTGTACTTCTCACGCCTTACCCTTTATTGCCCATCATGGCTGTCGACTACAGTCAGTTCAAGGGGTGAGTCCAAGTCAGCCTTTCACTCAGCCTACTATCCTCGATATATCCTTAAAACGATATGCTAACCTGCACGCACGCCGCAGAAAACCCTTCCAGGTCGTCTCGAAGCTCGGTGTCAGGTACACGGGCATATTCGACCATATCAACCAGGATGATCAGACCATCTGTCTCTCTCAGGGTGAGCTAGCTTTACGGACTTCCCCAGCGAAGATAACTGACACATTGTTCAGTCTACAACCACGGCACAGAAGACCGGCCGACAGCACGCAAGCTGCCTGGATCAGAAAAGACACTTGGATGGGTCAGATTTCAGTGAGCTGCTTCATTCACGAGATGCTCGGAACACAGCTCATCCTACCTTCGTCAGTACCGAATCCATCGAGTCATTAGCTTTAGTGGAGAACTACATCGCTCCAGGCGAAGACTCACCTTCCGATCCCATTCTTGCCTCAGTTGTGAGTTCCAACAAATCCATTTTTCTTTCATTCACCTCTACAACGCCCCTCCCCCCTTGTATGATGAAGTATTTTTCGGATGTAAAGTGCCTTTATTGGCCAGTGTCCGAGAGCGCAAAACCCATGTGGACACCTCCGTTGCCTTCCTTCTGACTCTGCAACCCAATTTCCACCTCGTGTACTCTCAAGCTATCAAGCAGAGCTGACGCAAGTTCCGGCGATAGTCCTCAAACGCCCCTCCAGCTGCGCAAGGTTCAGCGCCTCCATCCTCATATCAGCAACGGGATGCCCAGCCTTCAGCATCATCCTCCCAATCACAACGAAAGCAGTCTTTCGACCTCCCGCCCAGGCCGGGAAATGCTGCTATCTCTGCCGCGACTGCCTTGGATAGGGTTCAGCGATCTTTAAACGACCTGTCCACTGACGACAAACCCCGGCGGAACAACGCTCCCCGCCCGCCTCCCGTGCCTGATGCGGAATTCGACTTTTCGAAAGGCACTGAGAGGTTCGAGAAGGAGCGTGAGGCGTACAAATCAGGACCCAGCGGAGACGCCAGCAATGGAAATGAAGCTGCGACGAACGAGGTTGGGGAGCCGGAAAACCCACCTCATCCCAGTGCTTTCGCTCAGTCGACCTCGCCCTCATCCGAACAAGGTCCTAGCGGCAAGAGCTCCAACACGTATGTCAAGTCGAGTTTCTTCGATGGCCTGAGTACCAGTACTTCTCGCGTGAGCAGAGCAGACGAGAGGCATAGAAATTACGACACGTTTGGGGAGGCAGGTGGACC